>SNQJ01S0008910.1:166372-205782 GCA_010110895.2 Picea sitchensis | reverse complement strand
TCGGCCCCAACAGTTATAATGGAAGACCCAGAATTAATTAAAGGTGGGTTTACTCACCCAAAGTGAGAGGTCGGCCCTGCCAGTTGTGACCTTTCACACGTGCCAGTCTGATATAAATAAGAGGCTAGTGCCTCACTTCAAACACACAACTCACTTGCTCATTCTCTTATGAGGCAAGTTGCAATTACCAGTTGGAGAGAGGAGAAGAAGGGTGGCGCATCTCTTGGGGAGGAATTTATGTATTGGTTTGAGTTATCTCTTGAACATTGTATAAGCTATTTATGATAAGGAAGTTTTTGCTGGGTTTTCTTCCCCTAGAGGGTTTCCCAAGATAAATGTTGTGTCTCTTGTGAATGTGTATTTCTCAGTGATATTGTTCTTATTATGCTCTTATCATGCTCTTATCTATTGAAATGCAAAGAACTATAATAATGGCATAAACATTAACACCACAGTCCCTACCCTATCTCCTACCGTTCTGGGTTCTCTTGCTATTCTTGCTGGTACCTTACCTATCTCCTTGCCGAAGTCCACCCTTGGAACTCTTCCTCCTTCGGATGAGGCTCTACCTCTAGCAGGGTTTCATGAATCATAGGAGGATGAAACCACTTTATATGAGGTCCTGGAATCATTGATTCCCTATTTTCGAGACAACCATGAGCCGACCATTTTACCTGCATACTTTGGGATTGCAGTGATTGACCCTGCCAGCTTCACTAGGGAACTATGTACAGAGACCTCAACCCAGACTAAGCCCTCAAAAGATTTCTCCTAGTCTAGGGGGATAGGGGTGGATTTTTCACCTATTAAGACGCGAAGCTCGAGGAAAAAGATGCAGTCAATTCCAATTTCTTCTTCAACAAAAGACCCTTCCACTTCCGACAGTGGGGCACTTAGAGCAGTGAAGGCCCTTACTCGGGCCAAGTGATGATATTTATGTCCTTAAATCTAAGAGGGATAAGAGGCTCCCTAAAATCCGCCTCCTTCAAAAGGGCCCTGGACATTACTCATCCTAATATTATTTTCATACAGGAAACAATGGTTCTTGAACATAAAGCACAGGCTTATATGCAAAAATTTAGACCGTCTTGGGTTACATGTGCTGTGAGCTTGGTTGGATCCTCTGGTGGTATTCTTGTCTCATGGGATCCTCTTTTATTTAAATTAGTCCCTTTTCTGACACGTGGTGGGATTTTTCTCTCAGGTTTGATCATCGCAACAAAAAAGAATATTAATTTTCTTAATATATACGGACCTTGCCTTGAGAGAAAAGCTTTCTGGACGACAGTTTCAAGCAACAACCTTTTATCTTTAAAGAACCTATAGGTGGTAGGGGATTTAAACCTAACCGTTTCAACATGAGAGGTTTGGGGAGGATCGTTTGCCCTGGGACACCTGGCTGATTTCTTTAAAGATTTGTTTCTTTCTCATAGGCTAGTTGATGTTCAACCAGACACTCTAGCTCTGATGTGGAGAAATGGCCGATTGGGAAGTGATCATATTGCAAAGAGGTTGGATAGATTTCTGGTATCAGAGGACCTGCTCTTAGAGGTTAGTTTATACAGATCATGGGTTGAATTCCCATATGTATCAGATCATGCGCCCATTTTGTTACAGCTGGAGAACACTAGTTTACAAAAAGTGTATCCCTTCAAATTCCACTCCCAATGGTTAGCAGAAAAATAATTCAATGATTTAGTCTATAAAATATGGAAGGACCCGAAATACTTAATGGAAGGTGATAGCCATAGACGCTTTGGGTGGAAATTGAAGGATTTAAAAGCCAAAACAAAAAGATGGGCAAAAGTTTTAAAAGCTTGCGAGGTTTTTGCTCTGGTGACTTTGGAAGCAAGCATCAAAGATCACATGCATAGTTTCATGGAGAACACGCTTACTCTAGAGATTGAGTCAAAGCTCATTGAAATTGAATTCGATAGAAACAAAATCCTAAAATCCTAGGAGGAATTGTGGCGCATTAGGAGTCGGGCTACCTGGATCAAAAGCGAAGATCATAACAATAATTTTTTTCACCAATTCGCAAACGACAGGAGAAACAACAAACACATTTGGGAGATCTGTGATAATTCGGGTTCCATTCACAAAGGACAACAAGTGATTACGGCTGAGGCAACTAAATACTTCAAGATTTTTTTCAAATCTATTCAAACAATTATAACAACAGACTAGGTTGGGGTGGCGTGTCAGTACCCCAAGATGCTAGATGAGGATGATTAAAGAGATATCTACAAGCTGGTATCCATTTTAGAATTGAAGTCTATTCTAAATGTATTTTAAAAATAAAAAATCCCCGGACCCGATGGGTGGTCGGTGGAATTTTTCTTGAATTTCTTTGATCTAGTGAGCGAGGACTTGTTGGCATTACTAGAGGATTCTAGAACATCTAGTCGCATAGCTGGAAACCTAAATTCAACGTTCATAACTCTGATTCCCAAGAAGAATAAGCCTCTGAATTTTGGGGACTATAGGCCTATTTCGTTGTGCAACCTGGTTTATAAAATTATATCAAAGGTGTTATCAGATGAACAACTGGGCTTTTTGGAAGGGCGTTAGATCCAAGATGCAATTGGTACCATTCACAAATGCATTCATAGCATAAAGAAGAAAAACAGTAAAGCTCTATTACTAAAATTGGACTTGTAGAAAGCCTATGATTGCATCAATTGGGACTATCTCAGACTGGTCCTCATTCAAGCTGGCTTTGGTTTGCCTATGACAAATTGGATTCTGACATGTGTAAATTCTACTTCTTTTGTTGTTCTTGTTAATGGCGAGGCTTCTGAGTTCTTTAGAAGTGGCAAAGCCCTTCGCCAGGGATGCCCGTTGTCGCCTTTACTTTTCATTCTAGTGATGGAGAGTTTGAGTATTTTGTTGAAATCTAGTGAGAGTCAGGGCTCTATTAAAGGCATCAAGGTTTCTAGACTTACAAAGATTTTGCATATTTTATTTTTTGATGATATCATACTAATGACTAATGGCTTAGTACAAGAATGGCAATAAATTAACAGTATTGTTCAGCGTTTCTGCTCGGTAACTGGACTAGTGGTGAATATATCAAAATCAATTGTCCATCACGTGGGTCTCTCGGATTTGAAAATTTCCTCCTTAAAGCTTATCTTGCCTTATAACTTTTCTCACCTGTCAGTGGGGTTCAAGTATTTAGGATATTTCTTCAAGGCAGGTTTACAAAAAACTTCAGAGTGGAACTGGCTCTTAACAAAAGTCGAGAAAAAAATAAAGCACTGGAGCTTTCGTTGGCTATCCCTGGGGGGTAGATATGTTCTTTGTAAATCTATCCTGGAAAGCTTTCCAGTCTACAGGCTATTGATGGCATCCATTCCTATCTCCAATCTTCATAAGATAAGGTGGCTACTATATAACTTTATGTGGAATGGGAGTGGGGATAAACATCATTATCATCTATGTCGTTGGGAGTCTTTAGGTCGAGCAAAGTTTGTAAGTGGTTGGGGCTTTCGTAACATATTCACATTTAGTAAAGCTCTGGCAGCCTCGAATTTATGGAGAGTCCTTACTAAAGAAGGTATTTGGCATAAAATTTTAAAGGAGAAATATTTTCCTCATAGCACAATATTGAACTGGTTTAGATCTAAGTCCTTTACTCATCGGTCGGCATAAAAATTTTGGACTAGTCTCCTTAAATCTATGCATGTGATTACCAATTGGATTAGTTGGAAGCCCGGATCAGGCCAGCATGTGAGTTTGGGCAGAGATAGTATTCTGGGCTTGGGTTCCTCTTCATTCCTTTCGCCCCAACTTATAAATGCTCTCAAAAAGAAGCCGGTTTGGGTGTTGGCTCAGGCGTGGTCAGCTCACGATCGGGATTCTTTACAAGATACTTGGATAGACAGTAATGCGCTGGAGCTTGCAAGGAATTTAGCATTGGAATGGGAGATGTATACCCGAGCATTAAAGGCAGCATGGGTGTTTTTATCTGGAAATGAGGATGAAATTATCTGGATAGGGGGCGACTCATCGGGCATTCTCTCGGCAAAGAATGTTTACTTGGAATTATTATCTATTCAAAATTTGCAGGTGATCAAAGGGTGGTGCATGCACTTGTGGAAGTGGAACATACAGGAAAAAGTAAAACTCTTCATCTAGCTTGCTGTAAATAATAAAATCTTGATGTAGAATATTTTTCAATGCAAAGGTTGGAATGGACCGGGTAGATGTTCATTGTGTAAGTTGGCATGTGAAGACACCACTCATATCTTCATAAACTGCCCATTCACCAACGCAGCCTGGAGGAAAATAAAAAGTATAAAGAACTTCACTCAAATTTGGGGAGGCAATGATTTAAGCGACTGTATGACAAATTGGATAGTGGACAAAAGGACATCTCCCAGTATTGCGTCATATATGTGTTGGTATACTTGGATGGAAAGAAACACATCCCTCTTTGAAGGTAAGGAACCATCATCCACATAATAAAGACTCTAGGCACCATACAAAATTCGTCAAACATCTTGAAGACTATGCTTGTTTGAGTTGTTTGGATAGAAGACTCCCTGGAATTTCTAGTGGTTTATTTCTATGGACCAAACCAATCGAATGGGAGGTGTAGAGGCGTAGGAGGTTTCATTAAGGGGTCGCCAGCTACAGGTTACAAGTGGCATCTAAATTGTGGAGAGGGATCAAACACTAAAGAAGAATTGATGAGCTTGTGGGCTACTTTATTCATTACGAATTACCTATCCATTACAAAGTTGCAGACTCTCGGAGACTCCAAATTCATCATAAACTGGATAAATAAAAGGGCAATCTTCGCGTTAGTGCATTGGAATGATGGAAACAAAGAATCTGTGAGCTGAAGGAAAAGTTTATATCCACAAGTTTCTATCATATCTATCGAGAATATAACAAGATAGCGGATGCACAACCAAAAAATGACTTCTCGAATTAGAAGGATATATAGTGCTTCATAAATGGCCCAACGAGGGGGAAGGCCCTCCAACGATCATCAACATTTACTAGAGGAGGCCACTTTAGTTCCTTAGTTTTGATAGTTTTTTTCTCTATAGATCCATATAGTATTAGAGTACTTTTGTTTCTTTATAGCTCTATTTGTTAGTGACTGGGATGTCACTTAAAAGGTTTGTGTTTTGGGGTTTTGAATCCTGTTTCTTTTTTGGACCTTTTCTGTCAAATCAAAGTATCTTTTATCTAGCCTATAGAAAGTATGAAGGAGTCTGTATCTTCTTTCTGCATAGGAACTGTTTTCCATAGTTTTGACAATCAAGATTTATGTGTTGTAATATATTATAGCAACTGGAAAAAAGTTTCATTGTTCAACATGTATTTCCCAACTAACTCGGCTGCGTTGCCATGCAACCCTTTTCCTTATATCAATATCCCCTTTTAATTTTGACTTGAATAAATTCTATATAGATTTATCTTAACATCATATATGAATCAAATATTTTTAAATATAAGTCTTAAAATTTTAAATTATCATAAAAAATTACATATAAAAGAATTTAATGGAAAATAAGATAATTTTCAAAGAATTTAATCTCAAAATTCACATAAATTTTGACCATAAAGATTTAAGGTTTTGTGGAATCATCTTAGAAAACCTTTCAAATATTTTTTTTTCCAAGTAACAACTCCCCTAACAACTCTAGGGTACTTCCCCTCATTTCTAGGAAGATGACACCTAGGGTAAACCCATAATGTAGGTGATAACCTTTTACTAAAGATTTAAGGTTTTGTGGAACCATCTCACAAAACCTTTCAAATATTTTTTTTTCCAAGTAACAACTCTTGTAACAATTCCGTGGTACTTCCCCTAATTTCTAGGAAGATGACACCTAAGGTAAACCCTTAATATTGGTGATAACCTTCTACTAAAGGTAAGTCATAAATGATATTAAGGACCATTAATTAATTATCAAGTCTAACATAATCACTATTATATTAATATTCACTTTTATTTACTCGAATAAATAAATTTTAAAGATATATATATTTTCTTTTAAAACAACTTTTCATAGTTTAACATTAAGGGTGAGTTAAGATTCTATTTATTACAACTTCTTAAATAATAATTTTTTTTTTTTTTTTACACCTACCTATGGACTCCTCCCTCTTACTTCCCTTTATTTAGAGGAAGATGGTATCCATGGTAAATAATGTGGGTGATAACTTTTATTTCCAGGAAGATGGTATGCAGGGTAAATAATGTGGGTGATAACTTTTATTTAGAAGATGGTACCTAGGGTAAATAATGTGGGTGATAACCTTCTACCAAAAATAAGTCATAAATGATACTAAGGACCATTAATTAGTCGTTCTAAGATAATCACTATTATATGAATATTTTTTTTAACCTTTACTAAAATAAGTAAATTTCAAAGATCTACATTTTTTCTTTTAAAACAAGTTTTCATAGTTTAACATTAATAATGAGTTAATAAGTGGACAATTTTTCCTTAAGATAAAGTTTCATCCTAATTTATTATTTTTTTGAAAATTTAAAGATTCTATTTATTTTAAAATTAAAAATCTAAATTCTTATCGATAAATTTATAACTTCTTAAATAATTTTTAAGGAAAAAAAATTGAAATTATCCACTTAATATTTAATCATGTAATGAAGATAAATTTAATATACATAATATTTAATCATGTAATGGAGATAAATTTAATATAATAATAATAATAATTTATTTTTAAGGTTACGACCAAGCCAACACACCAAATTGGTGTATGAGACCCCTTGTACTAATCAATAATATTTTATAATTTTTTTTTCCATATTTCCATACTCAAATTTACTTAATAACAAATCAACTTAATAACAAATCACATTATAAATAAAATTAATTTAATTAATCAATAATTTTTTATAATTTTTTTTTCCATATTTACATACTCAAATGACATAGTCAAATTTAATTAATAACAAATCACATTATAAATAAGATTAATTTAATTAATCAATAATATTTTATAAGTTTTTTTTCCATATTTACATACTCAAATGACATAGTCAAATTTAATTAATAACAAATCACATTATAAATAAGATTAATTTAATTAATGACAAAACCACAATATAAGTAAGATTGATTAACCAACGTAAATCATTTCCCCTCGATCTATATAATGCATAGCAACATGTTCAAATGACTATCTCGAGATACTATTTCCTCGGGTCTGAGTGGTCTAGGGTTTAGGGTTTTGAGAAGTGTGTTTTTGGGTTTGTCTAAGCTCGCATTACAGGAGAGAAAGCAGAGCAGCCATGGGGGCATACAGGAGGCTGATAAGAGCTTTGACTACCCATTCCATCTCACCTCTACGCACAACGCATGGCGGGCCATCATCACCATTATTCGCAACAACAACATGGACGCGGGGCATGCGGATGGTGGCGACGTCGCAGGCAGCCATGGACGCAGCAGCTGAGAGGCGCCGCCGCAAGAGGAAGCTCCGCATCGAGCCCCCTCTGAACGCCCTGCAACGCAACCGCGACTACGCCCGGAGGGAGGCCATGAGCAACAGGAACTCAAAGCTCCCGGAGCCCATCAATGTCTTGGTGGGCGACCGCTTGAGCCTCCACAATCGCATCCAGACACTCTGTCGAGCCGGAAAGCTTGACGAGGCCACGCTCGGCGTCAAGCACGCCATGTACTCCAATTGCCGCCCCACCGTCTTCACCTGCAACTCCGTTCTTGGCGCCCTAACCCGAGCAGGTGAGCACGATAACGCTGTTTCTCTTTTTAAATTCATCAAACAGGCCGGTGTTATACCGAATCTCGTTACATATAACATAGTTCTGAGCACCCATTGCGAGAGGCTGGACTTGGAGGCCTCATTTGATATGTTGAAAACCATCTACGAGGCCGAGATGACGCCGAGTACAGTGACTTTTAATCATTTAATGAAGGCCCATTTTAGGCTTAATAAGTATGAGGAGGTCATGAGGCTTTTCAGAGAAATGTTAGAGAAATGCCACGGGGCTGATCCTCCTACTTATGCTGCTACTATTGAGGGTTTTGTCAAGGGGGAAGCGATGCAGCAGGCGGAGGAGCTGTACTTGGAGATGAGGAGACGTGGTTCGATCTTCAGCGAGCCGGTTTTTTGTAATTTGATTCGGGGGTTTTTCAAGGCAGGGGAGATTCAGAAGGCATTGGATGTGTTTGCCTTTATTCCGGAGAAGTTCGAACCGACTGTCATGTCGTACAATGCTGTGATCGATGGTTTCTGCAAGGCTGGCCGGATGCAGGAGGGCTTAGAGTATTTGGAAAAGATGGGAGAGAGGAATTTGAGCCCTAATGCTGCCTCATATGCAATTCTGATGAGTGGGTATATTGAACTCGGGGAATTGCAGGAAGCCGAGAGGCTTTTTGGATCAATGGTGGCAAAAGGATGCGTGCCAGATGCTGTGGTGTATAACACGCTGTTGAATAAGTACTTCAGAGAGGGGATGATTGCAGATGCTGAGAGGTTGCTGGACGAGATGGTGGTAGAACGGCGTGATCCTGATGTGGACACATATGCAATGCTGATAGACGAGTTTTCGAAACTGGGTAAACTGGAAGGAGCCTTGAAGATCTTTGGTAGAATGATGGAAGTTGGCTTTAAACCAGAGGTTGGTGTTTATAATAAATGGTTTGGGGTTTTATGCAAAGAAGGTAAATTGGATGAAGCTCAGAAGCTCGTCCAAGCTATGGTGGATGGAGGCCAGAAGGCTGATGTTGCGACATATGATGTACTGATAGAGGGGTTTGGCAATGAAGGGAGAGCTGAGGAGGCCAAAAGTCTTTTTCTTGAATTTTTGCAAAAGGGCTGTCTGACTGAGGAGCTGGAGGCACGGCTTGGTGGGAAACCACAGGAACCGAATGTGGCTGGTGAAGCGAAGCCAACGATGGAAGCTGCCGAGGCCAAGGTCCAAGCCGCGGTGTAGTTTAGTTCTTCACAGTTTGAGATGTGGTCGGGATGAGAACCCATTGTGACCACTGGTGATTATAACCCAAAAAAATGGTAGCTGCTATGTAGGTTAGTTTTACACTGCAAACTTAGAAGGGATATACAGAACATTGATGCTAGTTTTATGCTGTGCAAAACTAAGAAGGGATATGGCATTGATGGATGGAATTTTCTGTTAAAATCTATTCATATGAAGTGTTGTGTTCTAATGCATGATCAGAGGGCAGTTTGTGAGTGCAAATTGTGCTTTTTGGGTGTGTAGCTTGTTCGCTTGCTAAATTCAAAGGGCTCTTCCATGAGTTTTCTTAGAAACCATCATTGGGACAGTACGTATATTATTATGTTTTTTTTGCGAGTCATCGAGTTTAGTATCAAAATTTTGGCAGTTACTGCATGTTGGAAGTATTATAAAGTTGGCAAGTAAGCAAATTTTTGTAAGACAATATTGAATAATCTGACAGTGCAGTGCTATGCTTTGGCAAAATATTTTCTTTGGACAGTTTTGGACATTCTTTTACCGAGTTTATTTATTTGTAAGTTTTTTCTACAGCATTTTCACAAACATACAGCATTTTCACAAACATTCATTTGGTATGTATGCATATAACAAGTGCAGTGTGCATTGTATTTTAGAAAAAATGTATTACAGGCTCTTAGTGGCTCATAATTCTATGTTGCTATGTTTACTGTGTAGATGGTCACAATTTCCACTCATTAGATGTAGACAGCATACAGATTTTAAGCTGTTGTCTTTGAAATTAGTCCCCAAATCTTTGACATGGTGGTGAAGCGTGAATTTGAGAATAAGTTGTTGAATGGCTTTCTATTTTATCTTATGGGAAGGCAACGATAATCTCAAGGAGCATTCAATCATATCTTAATTGTAACGCATTCAATCATATCGTTAATGTAACGCAATAAGGTGTTATGCTATATTACTGCAAACCCTAAGTCCTGACTCTTGGGTAAAGGTCTTGTAGAAGGATAAGGCATTTGTGTGTCAATTTTAGTATCTATGGTCAACGCATTCTTTTTTTTTTTTAAAACTTATGTGGGGTGCAAAATCAACGCTATAATATTTTACATTGTGAGCTTTGCTAGTTTGTTAGATATCTGGCTATCTTTTCATGACTTTCATGTTTTCTCTAGCAACTGCTTGGCGTTTCTAATCTTATATTTACAATCTGAATACATATCATATTTGGCAGGATGAAGACTTCCTGTTCCACACTGGTCTGAATTTGTTCTCATTATCACACTCGTTGTGGACAAGTTTTAGCCATTAGTCAATGCTGATACGATTCTTTGATTTTTTTATATGGTGTATTTTTGCTATGTTCAATAGCAGATATGATTACATTCGTTGCTCAAAAAGGTATATTTTTTTCAAGGAGTATAAATTAATGCAAATTGTGATGCTAAGAAGCTGGCTGTGCATTTCAATTATGTAATTTGGGGGATAATTTACTTGGTTAAAACTTAAAACTAACTTGGTCAAGTGGATTTTGGGTGTAGGCTTATTGGGATGTTGTGACCTTTTGCATTTGATATGCTTGCGTTTGAATTACAGTGGCTCTTGCTTTTGGTAATTCATGATTGTCATTTGTAATTTTTTTTGTATTTCCACTTCAGATTATATGTTGTTTATTTTCTTGTCTTGGATTAGTGGATAGTCTAACAATCTTGAATGCTTTATATTATTTCAAGCTTTTGTATTTGGCAAAGGGCCAAGATCACACTATTTTTGGTTAATTGGCAGATGTCAGAATGCCCTTTCCTAATCTTCTGTATTCTTACCTTATCTCTCTGTTTAGAATACTGCTAATCTCTAATTTGGATTTGCCAAAAGTGTAATGTCCGCAACAGAATGCTGTATTTGATATCTTGTTTTTAACTTAGCTTACAATTAATTAGAAAGAATGTAGAACTTCAAACAATGGATGTATTTGGAAAAATCTTTACATCAATAGATGTACGTGATGTATTTTGCTTTTGGTTTTTTCCAGGTGAACTTCTCCTTTCAAAACTCCCTCTCACATTTTTAGTTGTTATTTTCTTTGTGCACGATTGTGCAATCTTTAATGGTTTTTGTAATCTGCAAATTCCTGGGTGAATTTCATGGTAGATATGCAAGTTAATCTCTTCTCTCGGCATTCAAGGCTTGTGCATCTTAGCGCGTGAGATCTAAATCATTGATAAGTGGCCATCAGTGATGAGACTACATCAGAAAGTCCTCGTTAAAAAGTCTTGATTAGTTGGAAATTGATTTATTGGATTCTTAACTGTCACACATTTATGACCTTGCTGTGTATAAGAGGCCCACCTAATACAACCATTCTCTTAATCACTTGTGCACGTGTTAATTTATTGGACCTTAATATGCGGAACGAAAACAATGCGATTCTCTATGTTCTCTTATAGGTATTGGTTGCGCGCAATCATTTTTGTCTATTCCGTTTCATTGTTATTACTCCAAATTTGCAACCTTGGGAAATTAACATTTAACATTGGCTTAATACAACATAGGATGTTGTGATGTTTGCTGCTTTGCAGCGTTTTTGGACATTAGATATTATTGTCTTTGTATACTAAAAAGGGATCACAATGTGATATTGTAAGTTATAACCATGTGGTACGATGCTTATATGAGCTTGCATAAAAAGGCCATGTTTACTAGTTGGATGTGATACTAATTGATTTACATTGATACTTGGGTTGAACTGTGTCCATCGTGGCTTCTATACTGTTATGATTTTCAAATTTTCTGTATCTAATTACTAAAGTTGATCTGAAGTCAGCGAGTTCGCCGTATTTGATTGATAAAATTTGAGATTCAACGCATTTATGAGCACCGCATAAATTTGACAAAGTTTGGCCGTTCAGCGTAACACCGTTTACTAACTATTATTGATTATTTTTAGATTTGCCATCGAAAAAGATGCCATGAAATGTGCCCTCCTTCTGCAATGCCCTCGATCGGATTGATAACCTGGACTAGGTACTCTGCACTCATTAAAATACGCGCTATACCTGGATAATGCTCCCCGGATTGGTTGCTGGAATGCCTCTCTTTCCCGGTCAACAGAAGGTCTCTGTTCGCCTTCTCTGTTTTTCAGTAGCACGCCCTTTTCCCGGTAGATACAATGTATTATTTGCTGTATGCCATTGCTGAATGTATTTAAAATGTATTTAGAGAATGTTGTAAATTGGATTTAGTTGGTGGTTGGGATGAATAATTGTTATTCTTCTCATACAGATTCAATTCTTGCAAAATTCTTGCAAGTGACATGTTGATCTCTATTTATTGTAATGTTGAACTCTATTTGTTATAATGACTTTCAGTTCTGTTATTAATGAAATTTATGCCATAAAAATGGAAGATTTTAGCTTTTACCCTATGTACCATCTTATCTTCAAAATGAAAAAAGAATCAAGTAAAAGAATAAGTGTAACCTGGATTTTTTTTTTTTTTTTTTTTCCTTTATAAACTTATATGCTTCCCTATTATATATATATATATATATATATATATATATAAAATATTTATCAACAAATTTTATATATTCTAATAAATTTAATTATATATAAATATTAAAATAAGTTAAATACTTTTTTTTTAAGTAGGTTTAATAATAGAATTATAATAATAATTGGTTAATTTATATGTAAAACTTTTTTTAAAATAAAAATAAATTTAATAATAAATTATTATAATAATAAAATTAATTTATATTTTAAAATTTAACTAATTAAAATTATTTTAAAATTAATATAAATTATATAAAAATATTTTAAAAAATTATAATTTTTTTAACATAATTTAATAATAATTTTTTAAAATATATTTAATATTTAAAAGGAATTATCAACTTAAATTTTATATATATTCTAATAAATTTAATTATATATAAATATTAAAATAAGTTAAATACTTTTTTTTTAAGTAGGTTTAATAATAAATTATAATAATAATTGGTTAATTTATATGTAAACTTTTTTAAAATAAAAATAAATTTAATAATAAATTATTATAATAATAAATTAATTTATATTTTAAATTTAACTAATTAAATTATTTTTTAAAATTAATATAAATTATATAAAAATATTTTTAAAAAATTATAATTTTTTTTAACATAATTTAATAATAATTTTTTAAATATATTTAATATTTAAAGAAACCAATATATATTATTAGGTCTTATGGCTTAATAACATGTACCATCTTTAAATTATTTAATCTTTCCAAGAACTATTTATACACTTAGTATATAGTTCAGAACATCAAAGTATTCATATCAACTTCAATCTTTTTCAAACTATAATATTTTTCAAACCCTATCATATTTAGGGCTGTATTGAACTTTATTTTTCATATCCTTTCCATAAGTTAATACAGGGACTTGACAAATTCTGCAATGAATTCACCTCTATTCAAATATAGTTCAGAACATCAAAGTATTCATATCAACTTCAATCTTTTTTAAACTATAATATCTTCCAAACCCTAGGGCTGTATCAAACTTTATTTTTCATATCCTTTCCAGAAGTTAATAAAGAGACTTTACAAATTCTGCAATGAATTCACCTCCTTTCGAATATAGTTCAGAACATCAAAATATTCATATCAACTTCAATCTTTTTCAAACTATAATATCTTCCAAACTCCATCATATTTAGGGCTTTATGGCTATATCAAACTTTATTTTTCATATCCATTCCAAAAGTTAATAAAGAAACTTTACAAATTCTACAATGAATTCACCTCCTTTCAAATATAGTTCAGAACATCAAAATATTCATATCAACTTCAATCTTTTTCAAACTATAATATATTTCAAACCTTATCATATTTAGGGCTGTATCAAACTTTATTTTTCATGTCAGTTCTAGAAGTTAATAAAAAGACTTTACAAATTCTGTAATGAATTCACCTCCTTTAATAGAATCTCCTCCTATCATGTAAAAAGGTTTTTAGAAAATTGATTTACTTTAATATTAAATTATCTATATATATGAAAAGGAAATTTATGCTTTTGAAGTTTTATCATAACAATTTGATATTTATTATTTATTTAATTTATCAATATTTTATTGTGTTTTTTCTTTTAAAATTATATATTCAAATCCAGAAAAATAAGATATATATACTTCCTTAAATTTTAATATTCAAATAAAAAATACTAACTTTAATTCAAATCCAAAAAAAACAAAAACAAAAACATATATACCTCCTTAAACTTTAATAATCAAATAAAAAATACTAACCTTGATTTTGTTTGTTTACGTCAAACTTTCTCATCACCTCTTTTTATACTTTTCAAATATTTTTAATATTTTTGTTTACTATGTACTTCAAGATCTTCTGTTTCCATAAACTTTCGGTTCGTGAGCATATGATCGACTTCTCATAGTTTATTGCCCCGTTGTTCATTTATTCTAACAAAGTATTTTGTATTGCTATTGAAAAAGCTTATATAGTATTACATATGTATGTTGCTGGCTGGCAAAAAAGCTTCAGCCATATTACAAAAAAGCTTCAGCCATTTTACAAAAGAATCTGACATTTCCCGAGACATATTTTCGCAACCAACACACTGCTTTGAATATACGACATTATATGAAAAAATTAACATGCAGAGACTGAGAGAGACACTAGCACTGTATTCCAGGACGATATAGATCACTTCTAAATTTAAGTTATTAATTCCAAAATACTGAGATCATATTTCTGACCACCAGCTCTCAGAGGGAGAGGTCCATCTCATCTCCCTATGACATCCGAGAACTGGAGTAGCCAAGATACTGGGAGTATCCGTTGGTGCAGGCATTCCCTATTCGGTGTCATACCTTGATCACTTTGGGTTGAAGCTTCCTGGGTATCCATGGACAGAGGAATTGTGGTGCTATCACCAGCTGAGGGACCATCTCCGTGGCCTGAAGCTGTGGCCTACATCCTGAATGACTGCTCATGGAGGGCTCCTGGTATTTTTCATCATTTGCTCAAGCCGAGCCTTGGAAAAACTGTTAATACATTATTCTCCAAATACTCACCTGGTGTTGAAGAGCAGCGACCCGACTGTTTGTTTCATGCAGAGTTTCTTGCAAGATTCTGATGCGCGCATCAGGAGAGGGTTTAGTCCGTTTTATTGTGTTCTTGTCTATATCGTTGTGAAAATACTTTGCTTCGAGCCGGGCTTTATTCCTGCTCCCACCCTTCCAACTGGCCATCAGGCCTTCTAATTCTAGCCATTATAGAAATGAAAATTCAGTAAATACAGAAAGTGACAAGGCTGTATGGGGAGAGATTCCAGAAAACGAGATAATTAAGGGTTCCATATAGAGAGTAGTACAACAGTCAGAAAAGAATGAGATTTTGGGTCCGGGTGCAAAACGCCAAGTGAGGTGAGAAAGTATAAATGTGGGGAGGGTGTAGGATAAAAATTATCCAAAACCACCCATTTTCCAGTTAAGTTTTAGGTAGAAAATCTAGTAGAAATTGAGATGTACGGTATAGTTTTACAAGTCAAAGTTTGAAGGGCATAGTTCCTCCATGTGGTTTTGAGGATCTCCGTAGCTACCTAGAATCTTGAAAAATCCGAAAATGACCTGAAACTATCCCCTCTCTGGATTTTTTTTTTACTTCTATGGATTCTGGCAACAATGAAATTTTCCGGTTTTGAGGGTCTCGATAGCGACCAAGAATCTTGAAAAATCCTGAAACAGACCTGAAACCTAATACGCTGATTGAGAGTATTGAGTGGAGTTGGCATAAAGAATGTTGTGAGTTAATAAGTGAACATAATCTAGTGAGTATTTTTTTTATGGTGAGGTATGTTAGCACCATGAGTTGTTTTTAGACTGCTTTAAGAACAACCCCAATATCCATTTGAATGTTGAATAACTGAAAGATTAAATTGGGTTTATGTTCAAGTAGACTATCAAGACTATGAGAAAAAAAAGGGCAACAAACTGCAGATCAGTAGGTTACCATTGGGCGAGTTATAAACATCCTACAGATCAAAAGAAATCAAACTGTATACCAGATAAAGGTTTATATAATTATGGGTAGAAGCATAGAGAATATAACAAAAGGCAGAAAATCTATCATACATAGATCCTTTCTGCGAAACAGATTAAAGAAAGCTTGAACAAAACAAAAATTAATAGACAAGTTACAAGTACAACATATCCTGTGCTTTCTAAGGAATCCATTAATCATAGGCAGTCTTTGATCTTCAAAAGCTGCATTATGTTCAAGCAAGATGATGACAAGAAATGGAAAACAAAAAAGACAATCTGATAAACAACTCTCATGAATTTTTAAAGGCAGAAAATGTTGCATCACAAACCCTCAGGCTTACCAATAAACACACACATGTACACTGCCCCTTAAGCTCTCTTGAGCCTCTCTTGGATCATGAACTCAACCCTCTCATTAACAAAACAACTTCTATGTATAGTGTGTCATTCATTCCTACTCTAAAGAGGTTGAATCCCAAGTGGTTGCATTGGATTCCCTTTTCTCTAGGAGTTGTTACAACAAGGTGAAACAAAAAATCCACCTAGCTCCAATTTTTTTTGGATCTTGTATATTGTGATAAATGCTTTTTGAAACAGGGCATGCTGCCTGATCTGGTGATAGAACACATGTCCCTCATGTCCAACTACCTCCTAGGAAGCCATTCAAACCCTTTCTGACCACTGACATCCCTCCCATAATTCGAATTTACCAAAGTCTCTGTAGGATGCGCTGCAAACTTTCTTATATATGCTTATTTTGACTTTTCTCCCAAACGACGATCTGGGTCGGGCTGATTTTTGGTCAGCAAGTAAAAAACATTATGTTTCTCCTCCACAAAAAATTTCAGAAAAACCCAGTTCGTATATTTCAAGATATGATGAAAATGAGAGTTCACAAGGTACAAATTTGCTGCAAACTCTCTGTTTGCTGCAAACTATCTGTTACAGAAAATTCTGCAGCGAATTGTATTTTGCTGTGAACTCTCTGTTTTGAGTGTTTTCACCTTTGAACTTTGTTTCTACTGGTATAGTTTGTATAATGGTCTTAACCTCTGCTATTGATGAATATAAATCTTGTGATATTTGTGTATAAAAACCATTACGCTACAAAAATGCCATAACTTCCATAGTGCCTTGCCACATATGCTATTTTGGCCAAAAATTTGATGATACAATTATCCATGTTAACAAGGTAAACTCTGATCTATTTATTTTTTTCAAAATTTCAATGTCTTAAGTCATCTTAAAATGGGTCAAAAATTGTAAGAGCAAAGTTTTATGGTAAAAAATGGGCCAAAACCTGTAAAAACAAAGTTTCATGATCAAAGTTCCCATCAACCATGAAGAACGATAACTGTTGGCAGAATTTCTACTAGATTTACAAAAGAATTTATACTGAAAAAAAATTGAGTTTGTTCACATATTTTTTCTAACAGAAAATTAGAGGTATAGGGGAACTAGGCAACCTCCCCGATATATGCAACCACTCACACGCGACATAGATCTAAAACTTGTAACTCCACCTAGGGCCAAGATGTCCCAATGGGGTCACCTACCCTTTCAGCTAAGTTATGGGGTCACCTACCATTTTCCCTCTAAATAACCCCATGTTATTTATAAAAGTTGAACCCAAGTGAAGAGGAACTTACGTCCTCCATATAATCACCGAGCTACACCTGAGTTTGTCCAGTTGTGAAATTACTCCTGAACCCAACTTCCTGAACCCAACTCGAAGTGTCTTGAGACTAAGTTCCTTGATGAGTTTCCTTGTCCTAGACTGAGTTCCTGGATGAGGTTTCCTTCTCAAGACGTCTGACAGGTGCATATGCCTGTTTGATGCAGAGGACACCCTCTTTTCGGCTTTCTTGGAGATTCAGTAGGATGCCCGAGTCAGATTAAAACTCATTTTTCTTCTGAATCCCAAGAGCCCCTTCTGGCATGCTGATTGCTTCATTGGCCATTGCATCGGCCATATTGAGCTTCCTGAAAACGTGTTTGAGATCCTTTGAAGCGAAGGCCTCTTCTGCTTATTGGCATCGTTGGATTACTTCTACAACCTTTACATTTTTTATACAGTGATTACCTTTCGAAGCAGAAATGATTATCTGTGAATCTCCAGGCATGTGATTTTTTCATCTGTTATCTTTTTGAAGATTTCCAACCTTTTTAGAACGGCTAGTCTGCCATGTTATTTGTGCCGTGTCCTATATTGCCTATCATCTTGGATCAAGATTATTCCTCCCGTTCCAGAGGGGCGAGGATTTTCCTTCGACACTCCAAAGAGGAAAATATACTTCTGTGATTTGATCCATTCTGATGTGTCACTGTTTGGAGGCTAAGGCTTGAGGACCACCAATGGATTATTATCGGATGAAGTTGCTTCAAACATGATAATATACATCTGTAATTTGATCCATTCTGACGTGTCACAGTTTGGAAGGTCAAGGCTTGAGGACTCCCAATGGATAAGGATGAACTTTTACGACCCCATGTTCCATGTATCCCTCTTTCCCTGAGAGTTTGCTAGAATTGATTCTCAAAACAGAGCAAAACTGTAGATTTTAACCTGATATATTGATTTCCCTTTTTTATGGAAAATAATATTATTTTGTTCATCTATTTTTCCAGAAGAGAAATATGGGGATTAGAAGCAATATTACTTCGAGCAGGGGCGCTTTTCTTTTAGGGATCCCGTATGCCTATTAATCCATCCAGAGAAAATTTGCTTCCATGTCGAAGGTCTGGTGGGCATGGGAATACCCATCTCGTATAGAATTAGCGTCCATACCGATTTCGTGCAATTGCATTGTAGGAAATGATGAATGGAGGATTTGCAGTTAGAATTGCATAATACACAGCATTATGGTCTTGCGATTTACCGTTTTGAAAGATTTATGATGTTAGCAATTTGTTGTGAGCTAGTATCCAAAATAAGTTCACTTTGGGAATCGAGTATGACAACCAAATTTTGTTCCACATTACATTTGGAGAAGGTTTTAGATTTCTTTGACTCAGAAGTATGGCATTACTTTCTTTCAGTGTTTCTTCCCGGATTATATCCCAAGGAGTAGTCCTTCTCAATTTCCACGGGGGTAGCATATTTTACAGATGAGATAATTTCGTTCTAGATTATGGGTCAAATGTGGAGGGATGTTAGTTGGCACTTCCATACCTTCCATAATGAAGGATATTCATCCTTCCAGGAGGAGATATCAACTAAAAAGTGAATACTTCTGCTGTTAAGCCATCTTCTGTGTAGCGAAATTTCTTTTCATACAACCACCAATTTCTCATTATTGAATCTGTCTATATATCTATGGACTTCCCATTCACGGTAGTCTAAAAAGCATAGGTTTTGATCTGGGCAATGCTTTTTAAGATGGTCCTTGCTGACTCTAGGGTATTTGGTGCCTAACTGCATTGTTAAAATATGTATTTAAAATAATGTCTTTCCACCAAGCATCCTTGTCACTGACTAAACCCCATATTACTTTTGAACCGATTGCAATGCTCCACTAGAGTGGGTCTTTTATCCCCATGCCCCCTGGGAAACAGGGAGGTTTACTTTTACTTTTTCCTATGCCATCAATGAGGTGTTTTTTCTTATTACTCTGCTGCCCACCTTTCCATACAAAATTCTGATTAATTTGCTCATTTCATTTAGGACCCCTATTGGTGTCACGACAGTGGAAAATATATAGAGGCAGGGACGAAAGTGTAGATCCTGTCAAAATTTGTTTGACTTGAGATTTGAACCGTTGTGTCCTCGTGCCACAATTTTCCTCTTCAACTTTTCCAACAGGGGTTCGATCTTTTGTTCTCAATTTACCTGCTGCAATGAAGATCCCTAAATAGATTAATGGCCCCACTTGGATTCGTAGAACGGATGATATTCTTGCTAGTCTCAATTCGTCTACATCGATTCCAAAGATCATTGATTCCCTGTTATTCAATATCCCCACGCCAGCAGATAGGTGTCGAGAAACTTTTTGATAATTAGGCTATTATGATTAAAGCCCCACCCAACAGTGGAGTATCGTTGACACGTGATTGTGAGAGGGTTTTGGAGCCTTGGATGATTTCAGTTAGTGGGACTACCCTTTTTAATCTCTCATATTCTAGGGTTCTACTTAAGTATTGAGTGATTATAAAGCACAGGAAAGGTGACAGGGGTCACCCTCGCTGAATTCCATGAGAAGCTGTGAAAAAATCTCCAGGACTCGTATTTACAGGAGTGGCTGTCCATGGAGAATAAATGCAAGCTTTGACCTGGCGTAAGAATCTTTCATCAAGCCAAAACTAGCCACCACCTAAAGGAGTAGTGATTTACCCTATCAAAAGCACTTCCATGTTGAACTTGATCACCAGATCCTGTAAGTTGTATTTTATCGACCCTACCATACTGCATTGCTCTCTGAACCATAATAATATTTTCATAAATGGATCTGTCGGAAAAAGTCCCCTTCCTCCATTATTAGTTTGCTTATAACTTTCTTGATTCTGGCATTATTGACCTTAGAGTAGATTTTATATGATATATTACAAAGCAAGATTGCCCTGAATCTAGAAACGCTGTTAGGATAATCTCTTTTGGAATAAGGTCTAGGAAGGTGGAATTTTTCCCACCTTCCAGTGTTCCTTCCTTCCTAGGTTCTTCAACCATTTTAATTATGTATTCTTTAATGAGATACCATAATGTTTGTTAGAATTTCGCTGTGAAGCCATCTGACCTAGGAGCCTTGTATGGATGAAATGAAAAGACGAGCTCTCCTACCTCGTCATCTGTAACTGCGTTGAATAAGTCTTCATTATCATTTTCATAGATTACTTTGGGGATATGTGAGAAGCTTTTGTTGTGCCTTCTTCCCTGGAACTGTCGGTTCTGTAAACAATTATTAAAAAATGTCATAGGCCTGATTTGAAATTTCAAAAAATTTGAGATGAAACTGCCATTGGAAGATTTCTGTTATTCTGTTGTTCCTTCTTCTATTTGCCATTATATAGAAGTAGCTCGTGTCTTTATCACCTGATTTAATCCAAACACCGTGAGATTTTAACCTCCAAAATTCTTCCTCTTTTTGCTATGCAATAGCCACTCTGTTGACTGTCTTTCCTCTCTCCCTTTATTAGAGAGTCTCTATACTGTATTTCCTCAATTTTTATTTGTGATCGCTAGCTTTAGACAGTGCTTCCTTTCATTGTAATCCAGGGCCCATCTTGTGGATTTTGGACCACTCCTTGATGGCACGCTCGAGGTGTTAAATTTTTGCTCCCACACGAATGACTAGGGACCAAACATATTAAGAGGGAGATTCTATGTTTTTTCTGAACAGATCTATAAATTTCCTCCCCGAGGAAAGAGGATCAAATCAGTTAGGACATGGGCCCATATTTTGTGTAGAGGATATCTTGAAAGATATAGGTCTGTGGTATGAGGATATGGGGGGATAATGTCTGAGGTCGAGGATATGTCACTATGGATAGAGTCTTGAACAAGAACATGTCCAATCTTTCATCTATGAACATCGACCTTACTCCTCTATTTGTCCAATGTGTATTTCCCTGACATGTTGTTTAATGTCAAGAAAACGTCATTCTTCAAGATATCATAACTTCTCTACACGGGTCTCTGACAAGTGACCTACCTTTTTTCTCTGTGTTTCTCAAAACTATATTAAACTCTGGCAATTATTTTGTTGAATGGGGGATTTTCTATTAAGGCTTGATGGATAGGTGCAACAATGTTTTTTTTTTCATGTAATTATCTGGTGCACATGCATTTGTGATATGAAAGGGTTTCCCTGACTCTGTAGAGTTTTGTTTTCAACCCTAATCTAGTGCTCTGAGGAAACAATTTTCCAAAATCCTAGGGTGTTGGGGGGAATAACAAGGGAAGTGTAGAGGTAGTAAACAAAGCCAAGCAAAGTTGGTGGTGTTTAAGAACACCGCTATAGCATTAGCTCAAAATATTTCATTATCATATAGATCGATCCATTTATTCATAACCAATCTTCTTAAAACATGGTTGATTTGGTGAAAGTTTGATCATCCAAATTGGCCCCAAGTAGTTAGACAATCTGTAAAATACCTAGGGTTTTCTAGGCCGGAAAAAGGGAATTAGGTCAACTTGAAACAATTAATTTGTGTAGTACCATATGGTTTTTGTACCAACAACAGAGCACATTTATAAATATCCAACATATGAATAGAATCAATACCGAATCCAGTTCTGTAGCAAAGAAATACCAACAGTAAACAGTGCCTAAAAACCAACCCTAAACAATATCAAAATCAGCAGTAACTATAGCAATCCCCAAAATATCCTGTTAGCGCCAATTCTTGCAAGGGGGCGTTTCTCTCCGATTTCAGGCCCTTGGTGTAAACGCGTAGAAATGGGGTTTAAAAAACCCATAAAATGCGTTTTATTAAAAGGCCGCAGTCATGAGTGCCAAGTGCAACACACAGAAGGAGTCCATTTCGGGCTTAAAATCAAACGAGCGGGCATTTTGTTTTCAACGACGAGGATTCATAGATGGAGTAGATCGACGGTCATCGGGTAAGCTTGAGTCGTGGAGTTGCACGAGGTTTAGAGCATGGGCTCATCTCTTATGGCCAAAGTCCCGAAATGATTAGCTGTTTCGCGATTTCGGCTACCGGGACTTCAAAAGACAAGGGGTCGCTCCTCCACTACAGCTGGAATTACCGAAACGCGAAATGTGAAAAGCGCCCAGGAGCCGTTTCGGAATTTCGGCTACCGGGACTTTGAAATACAAGGGGTCGCTCCTCCACTGCAGCTGGAATCGCCAAAATGAAAAATGCGAAAAGCGCCCAGGAGCCGTTTCGACATTTCGGCTACCGGGACTTCAAAAGATCTGGGGTCTCTCATCCATTGCATTGGGAAACTCCGAAACGTGAAATGTAAAAGCGCCCAGGAGCCGTTTCGGCATTTCGGCTACCGGGACTTCAAAAGATCTGGGGTCTCTCATCCATTGCATTGGGAAACTCCAAAACATGAAATGTAAAATCCCCCAGGAGCCGTTTCGACATTTCGGCTACCGAGACTTTGAAATACAAGGGGTCGCTCCTCCACTGCAGTTGGAATCGTCGAAACGCGAAATGCGAAAAGCGCCCAGGAGCCGTTTCGACATTTCGGCTATCGNCGACATTTCGGCTACCGAGACTTTGAAATACAAGGGGTCGCTCCTCCACTGCAGTTGGAATCGTCGAAACGCGAAATGCGAAAAGCGCCCAGGAGCCGTTTCGACATTTCGGCTATCGAGATTTCAAAAGATCTGGGGTCTCTCATCCATTGCATTGGGAAACTCCGAAACGCTAAATGCGAAAAGCACCCAGGAGCCGTTTCGGCATTTCGGCTACCGGGACTTCAAAAGATTTGGGGTCTCTCATCCATTGCATTGGGAAACTCCGAAACACGAAATGCAAAAAGTGCCTTTGAAGATAGGCACAGGGTCACGGCCCGTGGTCACTTAGGGTGACAGAGAGAGCTGCGCAAAGGGCCAAAGCGCCGGGTTTAGCTGCAGGAGGCGTCGTTGCATTCTCCAGGTGTCAATTCAACTCGGCCTCGATCCTGATCCCTGCTAGAGGTAAATGAAGGTAGGAGGAGGTGGTTGAAACCTCACCTCACTCCTTAAATGTAAGACATGGAGGTTCTGGAAGGCAGTCTGCCCAAGATCATCCTGTGTGCAGGTTTTCCTAAAGAAGCCATGCCGATATGATGTCCTCGTCTAACCAGAGGAGCCTGCACATGTTAATTTGGACTTTAATGTCTTAGCTACCCTCCTGCTGCCAAGGTGGTGAATTGCTCTGAGTATATATACTCAATTTTTGTATTTTTGGAAGGATGGACGGTAGAGCTAAGCTCCYAATTGTAAAKATTTAACAAGGTCTCTGGTTTCCTGGTTATAGATTGATATTTGAGACTTCTTGTTTAATGGAAGCCAACATCTTCCTCCCCTTTTTCCTCTGAATCTTAAGAGCCCGGACATGGATGATCCAGTCGAGTGTTGTAATGACTATATAATGTATGTTTGATTATATTAGTTTTGCAACATCTTAATTTTCTTGAAGTTTCTCAGATCTGAGAGGATCTCATATTTGTGACTTTTCCCCTTTTTAAAGGCTGCTGGAAGACCGGATGTCCAGAGCAGACTTTATTTCCTTTGTTTTTCCCTCCACTTACTCACGACTATGAAAAATTACTGGCTTAAATTAGATCAAGACCTCACCTGTCTTAGCTGTTCCAACCCAGTTTTCTGAGTTAAAATGATATTGTTCTGAGTTTACTTCCATTCATCACCCTTTATCAACAAATCATGGCATTTAAACTGATGGGCATCAGACTTACTCCCACTGCAATCCAGGAGTGACTTCTGACGCCGTTGCCGGGGACAAAGTTGAAGATTTTCCCCAGGATTGAACAACATTGAGTCTTTGATTCTGAAGGTGCATCAGGCATCAGATCCCTTGAAGATTTCTACTGTGCACCTGGTGACTCAACTGTGGTGACTCCACTGTTTCAACTGTGGCTACTTTTAGCACACCTGAAAGCTGACCCATAGGAGATTTTTCGAGAAAGTTTCAGCAGCTGCTTTCTTAGCTTGAGAAGTTTCCTGGGAGGACACAACGTTAGGATCTGACCTTTGATGGTGAACAAAGACCAGACACATTCAAAGCTGCACATCTTTCACCTGATGACTCCATGATCCGAGGATCGGTCGACGACTCCACTGATTCGATATGGAAAATACCTTAGATCAAAGGTTGGCTTTTTGTGACTTTTCCCAGATAGTTAGTTTTCCTAATCCACAGCCCGATAGAGATGAATGGGAAGATATCCTCCCTGAATTTCAAGCAAAAATTTCGGAGGTACCAGCTGAGCATTTACTAGAATTTCATGAGGTTATTCATCGAATTAATATCATGCATGAAGATGTCCAGATTAAGCTTTTTAGGTATTCATTAAAGGGAGTTGCTCTTGATTGGTGTCAATCTCTTCCCACTGCAAGAATCCATTCTTTGACAGGTTTTCATACAACTTTCAATTCATTTTGTAAAGATTACTTCCTAGCTGACTGTTTGTATGAAAACTGTTGTGATGAGTTTTCTTTGCTTCATAAAGCCTCCGCTGGCCCTGAAGACCATGTTTGTGATGAAGCTTTTACTGTGGAGGAAAGCATTTTCTATGAAAATCTAGAGGCGTTGGATGATATTAATTATGTTAGCCCTAGCACAGAAGCATCTGGCATCATTTCAGATACATATGTTCTTCTAGATGTTCATAAAGATCAACATGCCTCTTGTGAAAATTCTGAGTTTATAGAGCAGATGTTGTCTATAGTAGATGGCTCCCCTGAATATAGGGTTGAAGCAGATGTTCCTAGCAACCCGGCTTATGATGATGAAGACCTTCCAGTTTTTAAAGAAGAGATGGTTGTGGAGGATGATTCTTCTCTTTTCCTTCAAGAGGTTGCCCATGATATATTTTTTCCTAGGATTAAAGAGAAAAATCTTATGTATGAACAACCAGAAGAAGCAGTTACCGCTATCCCTGAAATGGATAATTTTGATAGTTATATTCTCGATGGGATCACTATTATGGAGGTTGATCATAGAAATAAAGGGCAACCCCTTTTTGATGAATATTCTAGTGATGATGAGCAACAAGCTTATCCTACATTTGATCATTATGAAGACTCTGACCAACTTGACAACAAGTAGAGATTTCCCATGGTCCCTATTTATGATGATTACGGATTTGATCCTTGGGAGAGCCATGGAGAAGAGGAGGAGGAGCCGAAGATGTAGTTTACAGAATGCGCAGAGCCAGTCAGCGAGCAGCCACCGCCTGAGGTCAGTCAACCTACATCAGCTGTCCACCCACCTATGCTTACCAGAGATATTTAGCCACACATGAACAACTATGTAGCAAAGGAGGCTGCCTGTCGCCCATTTTCTGGAGTTTGCCACTGGTCCTATGAGCTCGTGAAGGAATACATGGAGTTGTATTTCCTTCACAATTTGGAGCTGCCCTATTTCATCTCGACTTCAGCCTGTAAGGAGGAGTTGAAGAATGTAACCGTTGTGCTGTCACGGTTACACCATCTGTTTGTGATCATCGACAGAAGGAAGGAGCTTCTATTCAGGAAGTTGCTTGATTGGCTATGGTGGAAGTTTTCTTTCACCTAGCCCCATGTAAAGGAATTTATTAGTTTAGGACCGTACATAAATAAGCTCCTTGGAGCATGCGTGTTTATCTTTTATTTTCACTTATCGACATGTATTTTTAAATAGGGTGTTTTGAGCTCGACTCCATAGCCCAACAGAAGGCAACTGGAACTACAGAAGGAGTTCTTAGAGCATCAGAGGGACGACTCTATCCCCCATGGAGTCTAATGTTAGCGCCAATTCTTGCAAGGGGGTGTTTCTCTCCGATTTTAGGCCCTTGGTGTAAACGCGTAGAAATGGGGTTTAAAAAACCCATCAAATGCGTTTTATTCAAAGGCCGCAGTCATGAGCGCCAATCGCAGCACATAGAAGGAGTCCATTTCGGGCTTAAAATCAAGCGAGTAGGCATTTTGTTTTCAACGGCGAGGATCCATAGATGGAGCAGATCGATGGTCATCGGGTAAGCTTGAGTCGCGGAGTTGCACGAGGTTTAGCGCATGGGCTCATCTCTTATGGCCAAAGTCACGAAATGATTAGCCGTTTCGCGATTTCGGCTACTGGGACTTCAAAAGACAAGGGGTCGCTCCTCCATTGTAGCTGGAATCATCGAAACGCGAAATGCAAAAAACGCCCAGGAGCCATTTCGTCATTTCGGCTACCGGGACTTTGAAATACAAGGGGTCGCTCCTCCACTACAGTTGGAATTGCCAAAATGCAAAATGCGAAAAGCACCCAGGAGCTGTTTCGGCATTTAGGCTACCAGGACTTCAAAAGATCTGGGGTCTCTCATCCATTGCATTGGGAAACTCCAAAACGCAAAATGTAAAAGCGCCCAGGAGCCGTTTTGGTATTTCGGGTACTAGGACTTCAAAAGATCTGGGGTCTCTCATCCATTGCATTGGGAAACTCCGAAACGCGAAATGTAAAATCCCCCAGGAGCCGTTTCGACATTTCAGCTACCGGGACTTTAAAATACAAGGGGTCGCTCCTCCACTGCAGCTGGAATCGCCGAAACGCGAAATGTGAAAAGCGCCTAGGAGCCGTTTCGGCATTTCAGCTACCGAGACTTCAAAAAATCTGGGGTCTCTCATCCATTGCATTGGGAAACTCTGAAACATGAAATGTGAAAAGCGCCCAGGAGACGTTTCGACATTTCGGCTACCAGGACTTCAAAATATCTGGGGTCTCTCATCCATTGCATTGGGAAACTCTGAAACGCGAAATGCGAAAAGTGCCTTTGAAGATAGGCACATGGTCACGGCCTGTGGTCACTTGGGGTGACAGAAAGAGTTGCGCAAAGGGCCAAAGCGCCGGGTTTAGCTGCAGGAGGTGTCGCCGTGTTCTCCAGGTGCCAATTCAACTCGGCCTCGATCTTGATCCGTGCTAGAGGTAAATGAAGGTAGGAGGAGGTGGTTGAAACCTCACCTCACTCCTTAAATGTAAGACATGGAGGTTCTGGCAGACAGTCTGCCCAAGATCGTCTTGTGTGCAGGTTTTCCTAAAGAATCCATGCCGATCTGATGTCCTTGTCTGACCAGAGGAGCCTGCACACATTAATTTGGGCTTTAATGTCTCATCTACCCTCCTATTGCCAAGGTGGCAAATTGCTCTGAGTATATATACTCAGTTTTTGTATTTTTGGAAGGATGGACGGTAGAGCTAAGCTCCCAATTGTAAAGCTTTAACAAGGCCTCTGGTTCCCTGGTTATATATTGATATTTGAGACTTCTTGTTTAATGGAAGCCAACATATTCCTCCCCTTTTTCCTCTAAATCTTAAGAGCCCAGACATGGATGATTCAGTCGGGTGTTGTAATGACTATATAATGTATGTTTGATTATATTAGTTTTGCAACATCTTAATTTTCTTGAAGTTTTTCAGATCCGAGAGGATCTCATATTTGTGACTTTTCCCCTTTTTAAAGGCTGCTAGAAGATCGGATGTCCAGAGCAGACTTTATTTCCTTTGTTTTTCCCTCCACTTACTCACGACTATGCAAAATTACTGGCATAAATTAGATCAAGACCTCACCTGTCTTAGCTGTTCCAACCCAATTTTTTGAGTTAAAACAATATTGTTCTGAGTTTACTTCCATTCATCACCCTTTATCAACAAATCGTGACATTTAAACTGATGGGTGTCAGGATTACTCCTACTGCAATCCAGGAGTGACTTCTGACGCCACCATATCCAACATCCAATTGCTATTAATATTCAAGAATAATTCATGACAACACGAATAAATCTCTAGAGGCTACTGTAGCAGGTACAAGATTTCCCAAAAAAGACAAAAAAAACCTAAAGGTATGTCCACTAAATGATATTTGTTGATCCTTCTCGTTCTTAACTGCTGTTTTCTACAGGAACCCTCCTTAAATGGTGCCGTCTAGCCACAAATTCCCCGCCTTCATTCCAACGAGCCTCCCTAATTCCTTTACAACCCTCAACCTGCCAAATATCTTGTTGTGATCAACCCCAAAGCCTCAGTCCTTCTTCGGCCCTTCAAGAATAGAGGTTCGAGCCTCTTTCAAAGGCCCAAATCCACATATGAGGGGTTTGA
Source organism: Picea sitchensis (assembly GCA_010110895.2). Taxonomy (NCBI): domain Eukaryota; kingdom Viridiplantae; phylum Streptophyta; class Pinopsida; order Pinales; family Pinaceae; genus Picea; species Picea sitchensis. The sequence continues at coordinate 177,044 of SNQJ01S0008910.1, read as the reverse complement.
TATTCTACCAAGGGAACTGTAATAAGCTCGGCCTCCTACAAAATGCCTAGATTAGGGATCGGTCTTTTCTTGCTGTCACTGCAACATATCGGACTTGGAATAAACCCTGTACACCTCACAACAAACCCTCTCTAGGAATATACTTGGACATATCTGTCTAGAGTTGGGCTAGGGTGGGCACAAGGCACCACCGAACCCCCCAAAAAAGAGAGGGTTTTGCAGAAACCCTAAAAAACTTGAGGCATAAGCCTCCACGCCTGAGTCAGAACTTCCAAAGGCAGAAACGGATGCTAAACCACAAATTCAGATGATGTGAAATGAATCTCCCTCCCTGATATATATACTTTTTGTTCCTTGCTTGACCCCTTCCTTTAAGGTGACTTGCCCCATAATTTTTGGTGGTCATAAAGTCACTTTATTTATTTTTTATTTCCCTTTTAGCCCAAAGTCACCTTAAAAATCAAAACGTTGCCTCTCTAGGTGACATCACTCAACCCACGACTCCCCTTCTTTTGGGATTATAGCCTATGGGGATCCCCCTAGGCCACCACGTCCTCCCTCCAATGGGCTCAAAAGGGAGGGGACATGACAATCCTCCTTTCTCGAGATTTCTTGTCCTCAAGAAATCACAAACTAGGATGCTACAAAATATGCTCTCTCTCCCATGTGGAATCCTCTACCAACCAATCACTCCACCTGACACGATACTCCTTGATCAATCTTCTCCTCAGTCTCCTCTCCTAGACATCCATAATCTCCTCCGGAGTCAACAACATCCGTCCCCTCTCATCTAGTGGCGATAACTCAATGGGAGTAGTAACCTTCAATCTCCATTCCCTCTGGAGGCATGAGACATGGTAAATACTGCGACCCTGGCTACCCACTGTCAACTCTAGCTTGTAAGCTACATCTCCAACTATCTGAATCATCCTGAAGGGACCAAAGAGGCATGGTCTCATCCTCCCAGCGCCACCTCTCCTCCATGGAGATGGTCTAAGTGGCTGCACCATCAAGTACACCACATCTCAAATCTCAAATCTATGCTTCACCCTGTGCCTGTCTACACACATGGTCTGTCAAACCTAGGTGGTATGTAAGCTATCATGAGTGGTATCGCTGCAATGCTCGCCCAAATCTAACCACTCAATCTGTGACCTCACGTAGTCATGCAAATACCTTGCAGTTCGTCGGTCTACTACCATCACCTGGCCAACTATCTGAAGGTAATCACTAATGTTGGGAGTCAATCCTATGCTTGCTTATTTGATCATCCTCTGCCAAGGAGGTAGCTTTGTCATCCATGCTGCCCATACTCCCATGAGATCACTGGAAAGTGCGCGAGCTCTGCTGGCTGATCAATCAATATGTTCTGCACCCTCAATGAATTTGTGATGCGGTTTGTCCATACACTCTCCCATCCTTGTCCTAGAATAGGCAAGGACTGTATCAACCCTTCCTAAAGAGTGTGCCTTGACCTACTCTGCTTCCATATCGTACACACCCCTATATGTCTTGACATTGTGTCTGTGAAGTCCCTTTGTTCGAAAATCTCTCGGACCTACTCGTAAGTAGTGGAGTCACATGGGCCCCAAACTACCCTGTATGATGCGAAATACCCTCCACTAATAGCACTGATCTTCCCAGTGCTCACAAAAGAACCTGTTAAATTATCCTTGATGAGCCAAGAGATCATGCACTATTGAGGCATGACCAAATCCTTAGAACACTGCTCCTCCAAGCAAGCAATCATACACACCCCAAGGGTAGACTCTAGAGAACGCAAGCTGGCCATCCCATCTGTGTCAGCTGTCGAGCTGCCAACAACTGCAATCCCAGGCCCTCTCCTAGAACTCCCTATGGTGGACCATACTAGGCCAAATAATCTTAGTGAAATCAACACCTCTCAATCTGCGACTAACCTCGAACTTGGGTATCATGAGGGAAAAACAAAACTCCACAACTCCTCTCGCCTCATCCCCATCATGATGCAGATCCATGTAACACCCTAGGTTTTGAGCCCCGTATTAAATAATGTATTTTGTTAATTGTCAAGAGGCCAGAGGGCCCAAACAATTAAAAGAGGCCAGTGTGCTTAAGAAATGTAATGTTTTGATCATTATTAATAATAAACACATCGCTGGATGCTAGACGGACAAGGACTAGAGTTGTAGGGGGCTACGATTCCACAAGAGAGGGGGATTGAGGGGATAAATGTTTATTTCCTATTTTAACTACCCTTTTGTCTTAGGGAGTGGATCATTTACGTGAGCTTCTTGGGGGAGGCTAGGAGGTTCTTGATTCCCCACAAAATACTTAAACCTGCCCCTGGTCTGTTGGGGGGTTCGCTCATTCACTCGTTCACTTGCTAACTGGTTCATTAGTTCACTCGCTTTCCCACTCGTTTTTTCATTCCATTCTTACCTATCACTCATTCATCCTTCCTCATCTGTGTCTTGGCTTGGGGAAAGGGAAACATATTGCCGAAGAGTAGCCATGGTATTGTTGGTTGTAGTGGTCGCTGGTGTAATCCAACCATGATTTGAGGCCTACATGTTTGAGATGCGTTGGCATGTATCCAACTTTGTTCAGAGCTGCAAGTCATGAGAGTTCCAACATGGAGATTCTGGACCAATTGCGCTGGAACCCTGGAAGGAGGACTGCCTGAGGGACTGCAAGGCATAGAAGGGTGGAGGTCCATTCTCTTGGGTGGTGCAGGCTGGGTAGAAGAGAGTTGGGTAGTTGGATTGCTGCAAGTGCTGAAAAATCCTATGAGAGCTTGAGCATTGACTGGTTTGGGAAGCCAAGGAACACTCTGGAACCGTCCTTGTGGATTCATAGCCCTAGCTCAGAGGTGACACTGCTGTTGAGATTTGGAACAATAGTGTCGACGGTTGGGTGGAACGTCCTTGGTTTGCAACCAGTTGGTGCCTTCTTTATAAAGATAAGTGCTCTCTGCTATGGTATTATTTACCTGTATATGAATGTATTTTGCTGTGTATTTATTTATCGTTTAATTAAATCTTTAGAATATGCATGCTTGCTAGTTATTGATGTGCACGTCGTTAGATATTTTCTTTTGTGCATCCTTATTAATTTAAAAAGGTATTGGTAAGAGAAAGAAGTCCAAGGGTGGGCTTGAAGGTAGCGTACCCTGACCTGTGGGTGGCAGGGTATATTACAGATTAGTATCTGAGCTTCTCGTTGAAACACCGAGCTGATATGGGCCGGGTCTGTTGGCCAGAGTCTCGTGGTTGAGATCAAATTTCAACCTTGAAGTTAAAAAGCTCAGGAGTAATGGCGTTGCAAAGTCTACGCAGGAGATAGAACGTCAGAGATCCTTTGTAAGGGATCGAAGGATTGTGACCGTCCCTTTTGAATTCGGGAGCGACCGCCACTGTGGGATCAAGAGAGATCTGGGATTGTTGGATCAGAGGGTAGGTGAACAAGGGCCGTCCAATGAAGGTGAAGAAAAATGTTGAGTAGGTTTAAGTCTCAGCCGTCAAATCTACATGCAAGTGAATGTGAGTCGTAGATCTCATGGCGGTTCGAAGGATCGACACTCCGGGAGAAGCAAGCCCTCATGTTACATGCAGGAAAATCTCCCAAATCCCGAAGTCCGGAGTTAATCCATACCGTCTGTTAAGGAAGACCTGTGTCAACAGGCTGACCAACTCAAGAATTCGGAGTTCGGGAGAATTGGAGTGTGCTAGTGTGGAAACTCATGAAGGCCCGAAGGCCGGAGTACATATTGACCGTTGCTCCCATAAGACACACGAAAATAGATTTCGTAGTTCAGAGACCTAGTACTCCGAGGATTTTCAAGTCTCTACAAGTGAAAAGTGCCAAAGCCTAGAGTCACGAAGGCACGTAGACTGTTGATTTAGGATCCCTTTGGGACCTTTCTCAACCGTTGGATCGAGGTGGAAGGATAGGGTAAGCACTTTGGCGAATTGTCACTCCGAGGGAGTTGAGCAACGCGGGAACTGAATGTCTCAAACCCCCGGAGCACCGAATTAATAGAGGACCGTCCGTCCCAACACTTGATTAAGTCACATACCCTCGATCTTGTGAAGCCTCTAGATGGGGGCGAGGTCGTCCATTAGATGGGAGATTAAATCTCAATTGTTCGATCCTTGTGGTGGAGATAATGGAGATTTCGGCGAAGGGTAAATCCGGGAGGAAACATGAGTTGACAACAGAGAACAGACGAAGGCCGAAGTCCAGAGGACATGGTCCCGACACTGGTCCCATGCGCAAAATGAAATTCAGTATTAGCCAAGGATGACAAGACACTGTTATTTTGCGGAGAATGGGGATATATTCTTCATGAATTAAGAAGAAAAAATGACCTGTAGCATTGTTTGGAAAATTTCTTTATATGCATAATTCTAACAAAATGGTCACTTGCACATTTTGCAGAATTAATAGATTTAAACATATTGTCTTGGAATGGAGATTCGAGAGATGGAAGAAGGTGAGGGAGCCTCCAACCATGATAGAGAGGCCGAAGGCTAGAATACCAGAGTTGGTAATGCAGAGACAAAGTCCAATGGATGCAGAGCTACAAAACAGACAATGAGAGGTTGATGAGAGAGCAAAGTCAAATAAATACTCGAGTGCTGCATAGCTTAAACCAATTGCAGAGGAAAAGAAGGAATGGCTACGAGAAAGGGGAAGAAGGCAGGTTTTGTGAAAGGAGGAATGATCGTGGAAGAGCTGGTTATTCAAGAAGTGCTAGAAGAACTCATAGACACCACTCACCTCCTTACTCAACAAGAAAGTTTGATGCATCGGAAGATTCCATAAGCAGTCCAGAGGTGTCTCCCGTTAGGCACCAAAGAAGGAGACAAGAAGTGGACATCTTGTAAGGAGAGCTGAGGAAGCTTAAGCCACCCTCCTTTGATGGTAAAAAAGAAAGGGAAGATGATGCTGAATCATGGTTGCTTGGAATCAGGAAATATTTTCAATTGTATAACTATTCATCAAACCTAGAAGCCATAATTTCCACCTACCATTTACACAAGAAAGATGCAATGTGGTGGGATCAACTGAAGCAAGTTGAACATATTAATGAGAAGAGGATCACTTGGAAGTAGTTCAAGAAGTACTTCCAGAAGGAGTACCTCTCAGAGCATTTCTATGACAAGAAAATGCAGGAGTTCTTTGAACTTAGGCTGGGAAGCATGACTATGGCAGAATATGAGAAGAAATTCTTGGGGTTGTTAAAGTATGTCGGGTTCATTAATGATGAGAAGGTGAAAATACAAAGATTTCTAAGTGGAYTGCTGAACTTTTATAAAGAAAATATTAGGTATGATGAGCCCAAGACCTTGACTGAGGCCATCAAAAAGGCTAAATACCTGTATGAGCAAGGCCAGGGAAGAGAATCCATGCAGAAATTTTGGAAGGATAAGGAGGAGGAGAAATCCGATCAGAGGAGGAAAGGATTCAAACCTTCCTTCAATAGGAATGAGCCTAATATAAATCATCAAGATTAGTATACTAAGGGTGAATCCAAGAAAGAAGACTTCTTGGGAAAAAGGGGAAGACCACCAATCCAATGCTGGGGATGCAAAGAAGCACATGTGCAAGGATTTCCCACACAGAAAGGACATAGTAAATACTATGCACAATGTCCAAGAGGCTACAACAGTCGAAGATATGGGAAGGATTTATGCAGCCTTAGATGATCGACAAGCGGAATACCAATCCAATATGATCGAGGTGGAAGGTAAGATCATAAATAATCCTGTTGCTATTTTAATTGATTTGGGAGAAAGTAATTGTTACATTGATCCTAAAATAGTGGATAGATTACATTTGGAGAAAAGTAAGCTTGGAAAATCAAGTTTAGTTTAGTTAGCCACTGGAACCAAAAGGAGAATCCATGATATGGTCAGAAGTTGTTCCATAAGTCTTAATGGTGTGAATACTAGTGTTGATCTGAATATCATACCCTTGGGGTCTTATGATATTATAATTGGAATAGATTGGTTGGACAAGCATCATGTTGTCCTAGATTGTCATAGCAAGACATTTACCTGTCTTGATGGAGATGGAAAACATAACACTGTGAAAGGAGTTCCAAGACCCATCTCTATAAGGGAGATTTCATCCTTACAACTAAAGAGATGTTTTAGAAAATGATGTCAATTGTATGCAACTCATGTGGAAGAGCCATAAAATACAAAGGGGCCAAGCCTTGAAGATTTCTTGGTACTACGAGAATTTGAAGATGTATTCCAAGAAATACCAGGGCTACCACCAAGAAGGGAGATAGATTTCTCAATTCATTTAGTGCCAGGAGCTGCCTCAATGTCAAAAACATCTTATAGAATGAGCACACCAGAGTTAAAAGAATTACAAATGAAGTTGGAGGAGTTGTTGAAGAAAGGGTACATACGTCCAAGTGTTTCACCTTGGGGAGCACCAATACTTTTTGTCAAAAAGAAAGATGGAACCTTGAGGCAGTGTATTGACTTTTGACAACTGAATAAGTATACTATAAAGAACAAGTATCCTCTACCTAGAATTGATGACCTCTTTGATCAACTAAGAGGAGCAAAGATATTTTCAAAGATTGACGTGAGGTCAGGATACCATCAAGTAAGAATAAGGAAGAAGACATTCATAAGACAAAATTTAGGACTAGGTATGGGCATTATGAATCTGTAGTGGTGCCATTTGGACTGACCAATGCACTAACTATCTTTATGTGCTTAATGAATGATATATTTAGAAATTGTTTGGATAAGTTTGTCATAGTATTCTTGGATGACATACTTGTCTATTCCAAGTCTGAAGAGGAGCATGAACATCACTTAAGACTGGTATTGCAAGAGCTGAGAGAACATCAGTTGTATGCCAAGCTGAGTAAGTGTTCTTTTTATCAAAATCAGAGCCATTACTTGGGACACATTATTTCAGAGCAAGGCATAACAGTAGATCCATAGAATATTGAAGCCATTAAAGGATGGCCAACACCTAGAAATGTGTCAGAAGTAATATCTTTTATGGGATTAGTTGAAGGTTCATAGTAGGGTTCTCTAAGATTGCTCATCCCATCACTTCTTTGCAAAAGAAGGGAACTAAATTTGAATGGACACCTAAGTGTGAAGAGAATTTTAATCTGTTGAAGGAATTACTTACTAGTGCACCTGTGTTAAAGATTGCTGACCCAAATGAAAGTTTTGTGGTATGTACATATTCATGTAAGGGAGGACTTGGGGGAGTCCTCATGCAAAATTGACATGTCATTGGTTATGAGTCCAAAAAGCTTAAGGAACATGAGAGGAACTATGCCACACATGACTTGGAGCTTGCTACCATTGTCCACGACTTGAATATGTGGAGGCATTATCTCATGGGGAAGAGATTTGAATGAGGGACAAACCACATTGGCCTGAAGTATCTTTTTGAACAACTAACCTTGAATTCCAGACAAACAAGATGGCTGGATTTTTTAAGTGAATATGACCTCGATATCAAGCATATCAAAGGAAAAGAGCATAAAGTTGCTGATGCACTTAGTAGAAGAGTGCATCTCATGCATGCTACTGTTGTCAGTATGCATCATTCAGAGTTGAAGAGAAATTTTTTAGATGATTTTGTTACAGATCAACGTTACCTACAGGTAAAGGAAAGATTACAACAAGGAGATGTACAACATAAAATAAAGGAGTATGAAATAAAAGAAGATGGATTACTTATGCATAATAATAGAATCTATGTTCCTAGTTCCAGAGAACTGAGGAAATTGGTATTGAAGGAAATGCATGATGTTCCTTATGCTGGACATCCCGATTACCAAAAAACGATTACAGTAGTAAGAAGCCAATTCTTTTGGTCATGAATGAAAAAGGATGTTGCTGATTACATCGCTCGATGTATGGAATGTTAGAAGGTGAAGGCTAAGCATAGGCACCCAATGAGTTTGTTGTATCCATTACCAATCCCAAAGAAGAAATGGGAAGTGATAACCATTGATTTCATAACTAAATTACCCAGGACAACAAGACAACATGATTCAATCATGGTAGTGGTTGACAAATTAACAAACGCTGCTCATTTTGTTCCTGTAAAAACAACTCATACAACGAATAATATTGCAGATGTTTACACGAGGGAGATTGCTAGGTTGCATGGGATACCTAGGACAATTGTCTCAGACAAAGATACAAAGTTTACCTCTAATTACTAGAAGGGATGGTTTAAAGTATTTGGTACAAATATAAACTTTAGCACAACATACCATCCATAGTCAGATGGGAAAACAAAGAGGGTCAACCGAGTAATTGAAGATATGTTGAGAATGTATGTGATAGATAAACCATCTAAGTGGGAATATTACTTACACTTGGTTGAGTTTGCATATAATAATGGGTATCAAGATTCATTGAGAATGATCCCATTTGAAGCCTTGTATGGTAGGAAATGCAATATTCCAGTGAGATGGGACAACCCAACAAATAGAGTGGTACTTGGGTCGGAGTTTCTCAAGGATATGGAAGACCAGATGGTTAATATCAAGAAGAATTTAAAGGTATCTCAGGATAAACAAAAAGTTTATGCAGATAAGAACATGACAGCTAGAGAATTTAAAGTAGGGGAGCATGTACTTCTGAAAGTGAAGCCCTACTGATGTACTTCTGAAATGTCCCTATTGTGCAAAAGAGGAAGAGTACTAGGTGCAAATATATCTCATCTAATACTAATTCTACTAAACCCAAATCATAAATAACATCAATGCTTTAAAAAATGTTTGGAGGGGTACAATAACATATAGCTATATTGATAAACTGACAAAAAGTATAGATTACCTTGATTCATGTTCTGCACTCCTTGCTACAAGTTCCTTGAGATCTCCCTTAGCCACCCTTTCTTGATTATAAGAAGTGAAGTTACTCACCTCATCACAACAAGATGATAATGGACTCTCTCACCTAGGATTTCAATCTCCACTTTTGTTGATACCCAACACCCAATCATTACAACAATATGATGAAAAAGGACTCTTCAATTTATCTCCACCAGTGTGAGGAATCTTAGGCTAAGTGTACTAGGTGACTATTTCCCCAATTGGTTCTCTCTTTATAGGAATGTAGAGAAGCTTGGAGATAGGTTCAAGGCATGTGAACTAGGAAAAAACAAGTCATGCAAAAGTCCCATGCTCAATAATGCATCATGGCCAAGCCATCTCTCATTGATATCCTTGGAAATCTCCAAATATACAAGATTGAGGGGGTGGCCATAGGTTTTATATTGACAACTAGCAACTGGCCATGGGTTGAGTATGAGCAACATGCAACATGCCACTTTTATCCTTGGGAAAAATAATGACTAGGTTCAAATGTGGTGTTTTCCACGCAATTTCAAAGTACAATTCATGATTTCAACATAATAAAATAATTAGGTTCTCTTTAAGAACTAGGGTGACAAATACAAGTGTAACAAATGACCCCTAATGTGAGTTGAGATGAAGAACTAATGGATGAAATGCATTACCAAAATATATGGCAATGAGTGGCTTAAGGAAGGAGCTCACAGATCAAGGAACCATTAAGTACTTGCAAACAAACATCAACCAATCATGTATATAGATCACTCCCAAGGTAGGCATACCCATGCTTATATGTATGAAAAATCATGGCTTCCAACACAATACACCGTGGATCCATGAAATAATATTCAATACCATGGCCATGAAAATGTACACGGTGGATCCATGTCATAAAGGAGATCATAGCCACTAGCAATTATAGTGTGGATCTATGTCACAATATATATTAGGAAGACATCTAGCACAAATCAGAATGCCACCATGGTATTCAAAATACTCATACTGTAGCGATATAATCCAACATAGCTTGAGAAGGGTAGCATATATGAATAATGCTCCTAAACCTAATGTATTCAATCCAACCCCATTGATTGTATGAATCTACATCATAGAAACAAATGAATTGATTTTAAGCATGGTAGAAACCGCCTGATTATCGACAATTGATGAATACCATTAATAGATGTGAGGTGACCCACCATTAATGAAAATGGACCCCAAGGTACCTAGTAAAATCTATTGAGTGTGAATAGAGGATTTGATGTTGAACACTCGTAGAATCAATCAATTAGGGCTCAATGATATAAACCCATTTTCAATCGTGAGGATTCTTGCCACCGATGACTGCAATTTCTAAGGTACTATCTATTTTCTAGATCCACTTTCTAGATAATGAGTTGGTGTTGATAGTAAGGCATGTGTCGAAGGAGGGATTTAATGTATCCTCCATCAATCGACATGAAACAACCATCGAGACATTTTTTGAAGAGATATAATCACCAAGTACAACCGACACTGAGATGGTTGAAATCAAAGGTAAAAAAGATTGCAGAATGGATGACTTAGGATTAACTTAGCATGCCACTAAGAGGACCTAGTAGCATTGAACCATGAGGACCAACTATATACTGAAACAATGCATGAGGCATTGGAGCTCTCTCCATAGTGACTAGAAGAGTAACCAATTGTAGTAGTATATGACCCATAATCATGGTAAAGCTCCTACATAATCTATATCCCAATCATCATACACTAATGAAAATAGGTTCCATGTTCAAGGGCGACAATGAATAATGATTGCCACTTATTTGAATATAAATCGAGGCTCTCCCC
>SNQJ01S0008910.1:124518-147460 GCA_010110895.2 Picea sitchensis | reverse complement strand
CGAGGGCGCACCTCTTCAACGGTCACGATCGAAGCACCCGGATCAACAACCCACATTGGATTCCGGAGCCCCCCCGCCTTTCTACCTTTAAGCGGAGGGGGGGGTCCGGAATTCAGGGCGCACCTCTTCAACGGTCACGATCGGAGTGCCCAGATCAATGGCGCGCAAGGCAATTCAGACCTCCCTTACCTTTCTACGTTTAATCAATGTAAGGCCCCCTTCCTATCATGTCATCTTGTGGACCATCCTTCCTCCCTTTCCGTCTGTTCTCCTCCTGACTGTATGATGAGGCTCGCTCCCTTTAGCTCTTCCTCGTCCACTCCCCACCTACCATGTGTCTTGCTTAATTCCACGTTAGCCTCCCATTAATAATGTCCCCATTATATTTCATCTTCTACCCCCTTCACTTATTGCCTTTCGCGATGTGTCTTCCCCTGTCACATTGCCCACACCTCACCACCTCTCGTCTCACCCTCATGGTCTTGGCGCCACCAATTCCATTACTCCCCCCCCAGCCTTCACGCTGTCCTCGACGTCTATTCATCAGGCCATTCAGCTAATCCAGGTGGCAGCGCAAGGGGTCTTCCACGTCTTAAAGGTGCCAAGTTAGCCGGGCCGTTCTCAATCCCAAGAAAGCAGTTATTAAGGTAGTTGGTGGTGGTTAGACATCATCTCTTCCATAAAGGGAAAGTCCAGCGATGAATTAAAAGCACGTCGATTCGCCCATGGGACTGTCAGGAGTTCGATTGCGTCTGCCATAGGTGCACGATCATTCAGAGACTACAGGTGTAGATTGTCAGAAACCATGCAGACGCAATGTTTTTAATGCAACGTCTCGATTTTGTTACTGCTATTGTTTTGAGTATATGTAGGCATTTTCTCCATTTTTGTATTGATCGATGGTAGAGCGAAGCTCTCGACTGTAAAGTTTTAACAACCATTCTAGTTCCCTGGTTGTGCATCTGTATCTGAGATTTCTTGTTTTATGACAAACAGTTTTCCCACTCCATCTAATATTTCATTTCATACTAGGGAGTTCATGATCGACTGATTCGCATGAATTGTTGCAATTATGTCATGATAAAAGATTTATCGTTGCATCGTTGTATTCTCTGGTTTTCTGTGTTTGAATGTAAGAAGATCTTGCGTTTGGATGTTTTCTTCCCAGTCTGTTGGAATCCTGTTGTTTATAAACAGACCCTTGCACTCTTCTTATACAAGTATTCCCCCTACTCACCCTTATTAAAACTCACTGTTTGAAGTTTATCTAAGACCTCACTTGCCCATGCATACCTGGCCTAGTTTCAAAGTTGAAACGATATTGTTCTGAGTTTACTTCCATTTGATCATCCCTTTTATAAACAAATCGTGACATTAAACTGATGGGCGTCGGGCTCTGCTCCTGTTGCAATCCAGGAGTGACTTCCGACGCTAACACCATTGTTCTTAAGCTTGATTATATTATCAAAGTTTAGATGTCCAAATATCCTATGCCATAGACAACTTTAATCATACTTTCTTAAGTGGCACTCTTCTTTTTCTTCTTTTAACACATAAGCGTTGTTTTCTGTTCTTATCCATTTTGCAACCAACTGTCCTGAATTCACAGACTTTATTTTACGATCTTTATAAGTAAAAACAACTTCACATCCTCGGTCACAAACTTGACTGACACTAAGAAAATTATGTTTCATACCATCTACAAATAACACATCTTAATCTTTTCCTTTGCCATTATTCAAACTTACCATTTCTTTACCTTTTATTTTTCCTAGTGCATCGTTTCCAAAAGTTACATTCCTTGATTTGTTTTCACTTAGAGTTAGAAACTTATTTTTGTCTCCAGTCATATATTTGGAACATCCACTGTCAATATACCAAGGATTCCTTTGTTTTTGGGCTAATAACACTAGTCTACATTTGTCATCTACTTTCTTCTTCCAAACTTTGACATTTTCAGTAGTGGGGATCAAATCTGGCTTGTAATTCTTTAAGCAACAATCTACAACTTTATGTCCATAATTATGGCAGAGGTAACATTCTGGTTCACTGAGTAGCAGATCATAGTGATTGTTATGCTCATAACTATTGTTATGATTAGCCTGCGTCCTTTTCCTAGCCATCACATGATTTATAGTCTGAGGTTGTTTGTTGCTTGGCTATCTCGATTTTTGTTGAGAAAGATGGTTATTTGTTGAGTATCTTGATTGTTCATATCTAAATCTTAAAGAATAGTTTATAGCTTTGTGACCAAAATTAGAACAAAAAAAACAATAACCATAGAAAAAACCTTTGTATCTTGAAAACGTCTTTCTTCTTTGAGGAGGTCGATTTCTTTCATGCTGATAATCTCTCTGATCTACAGATTCGGTTCTGGTACTTTTTCTTTCATTCCTTCTTGGTGGATTATTCTCTATCTTTGTTTCTGCAGAGTGACTGTTGTCAATGTTTGAGGATTTGACAAACTTGATAGGTTCTGTATTACTTGGATGATCACTACTTGATCCTTCTTCATATCCCAAGCTAGCTTTCAAATTTGGGTTTCTTTGATGATTTAGTATGGAGGTTAATCCTTCTAAAGCTTTAATACTTGATATATTTGGTGATACAATACCTTAAACTTCTCCATCTCTTTTCTGGTTTTTACTATCTCTTCTTCTAAGGCTTCACACCTCGCTTTCTTATCAATTTCATCATCCAAATATGATTTGTAACTCTGTAATATACCTGGTGTATATGATCATATACCTACAAACCTTTCTTAACTTTAACAACAAGAGACTATCATTTTCATCAAACTTTTCTTTAGTCTCACATGACTAGTTTTGGATTAGTCAACAACCATAACTTGAAATAATCATAACTATGTACCTTTAATGAATAAAGACCTGAAAATGATACACAATGTTGTTCAATGTTTTTAATGCAATTCCTCTAGGTTTCACTACTTGGAACCTCTCATAAAAGAAGTTATAGCAAAAATGACACACCTTGTGAATTCTAGTTTATTCTAGAGAGCGACCTTGTAGAGGGTTCCCTGCATGGAATATTTGTTGAATGGATCTAAAAATGTTACAAAAAATAACATAAACTCTACTATAACCAACACATTTTGTCTTACTATATTTGGATATGTTATGAAGAAGTTATGACGTTTTTACCCGAAACACATGTTTTAGACTAGTTTCAGGACTAGCCATAAACCCTATTTTCCACGGAGTGTAACTCCAAAAATACAATGACCCACAAGCTAATTTTTTTACCAAAGATACTTGGATATGTTGCCTCAATTACATATCAATTTCACGGTCTAAATCATTCTAGAAAACAAGTTATTGCGAAAATGGTGAGATGACCTGTAAATAACATACCTTCGAAAGCATCATCAAAAGAATTTATCCTCCCTTGAATTCCAACCTTTTTTTCTTCAAATCCCCTCTGAATTTTGGCTTATATATCCTTTGGTTATCTTAGTCACCTATAGATATTCAATATGCTCAAGTGTGATCTAAAATGAGAGAGCCTTGCCTCTTATTTGTACTCTCCATCTTCTAGGTCACTTAACCCATTTCTAGGTCACTTAACCCATTTATAGGTCACATAACCTATTTTCCTCAATTTTAGGGTTAACCACTTTCCATAAATAGAAATTTCTCCATTACTTTATCATTTAAATATTCCTCCTTGACTTTGTCACATCACTTTATCATTTAAATAATCTTCTTTGATTTGTCACTTCACTTTATTATTTAAATAATCCTTCTTGACTTTGTCACTTTACTTTATCATTTAAATAATAATTTCTTCTTTGTAAGATCTTTGACTTCTTTGACCTTTTGGGGCTTCAAGCCAACATATGAGAGTCCTCCAACTTCGTAAGGCCATAACTCTCAAACCATGAGGAGTTATGTGACATTCCACACACCACCAAAATTGGCATGACATGTACTATCCATATAGAGTAGTCTTACCAGAAAATATATCAAAACTCATACCATTATCCATAAAAAAAACTTGGGTCCATTACCCAAACCTAGGTTCTCCAACTTCTCATGGCCATAACTCTCTAACCATGAGGAGTTATGTGACTTTCCACATACCACTGGAAATTGAATGAAATGTACTATCCATATAGAATAGTCTTACCTTCAAATATATTAAAACTCATACCATTATACATGAAACAACCTTGGGTCCATTACCCAAACCTTTGTGCTACTTGAATTCACTACCAGAATTTCTCCAAGGGTTGACATCAATCACTAAGGGTTGACATCAATATATAATATCACTCTCCAATGGTTGACATCAATGACAACCAAAAATCCATACCAACTATCCATCGGCCTAATCCAATTGTCTGACACTACTTTGTCTCCCATATCCTTGTACTGTCACATTCCATTGAAATTGTTGGCATCATTGATTCCTCCCCTCAAGATGTGCTCCATTTTCTTTGGTCCTCCCACTACTTCTAGAGACTCCCCCTTTCTTTGTCTTGTAGCTTCCTAGACTGTCAATGTTGATGCGACATGCTTCTTCTTGACTAGTGGCACCATCCACATATGGGTGTAGTGCTTTAACCTCTAATACGACCACCGAAATCCTTCCAAAGTTTCCCCCATGGTGGCTTAGTCTAAACATTCTACATTTAATTAACATTTTTCACCTGAATGTGGTGATCTAAATCTAGGAAAAAATGCAATTTTATGTTGTTTAACTTGCATTTATGTATGTATAAATGGATTCAACGTCTTGATAAAACCATGGGGCACTTGGATTACACAGACTTAACCACTCAACAAGATACCCATGGACTACCGCCCCTTTTTTATACAAAGGGTAACTCTAAGACATGGTAGTACCAGTTGGGACCATCCATCATATGACTTCAGTGGTCACATTAACCAACATCTGAATTGAAATTCACTCATAGCCCATATGGTGGCACAAATGATCTAGGTTAGGTGTTGTTCAACCTACCCAAATCATGCAAACTTATAATATGTACTATGTTCATCCATTAATCCTTGTACTTAACAATCATATCTCTTGTTCATTCATGTTTAATTGACGTTTGGAGGCAGAACGAGAATAATTATCCCATGCCAGACATTTTTAGCCCCCATATTAGGAATAATTGAAGTCTCGATCGAGACAACACAAGCATAATTATCCCGTGCTTAACATTTTTATCCCTCATAGCAGGAATAATTGACATCTTGATTGAGCCAACATGACCATAACATGCCCATGAAATACATTTATATCCCCCTAGTTGGCACAATTAAAGCCCAATTATGTGCCAAACACACCCATGAGACAAAACTTTGTTGACATGGCAGTGCTACATAGGTTCCATAGAGACAGGACACAGGGCAATGGTGGATCGATGGTGATGTCACCGGTATTGAAAACCGTTGAATACAAGTCATATGCCCAATGATTACTAAGCTACATTGTAGGTCCATCAAACGTCGGGGGACCAAGAAAAAATTTAATGAAATTTTGAGAATTAGTGGGTAACGTCTGATGGTAAGTTGGATTTTGTCTGTAACGTCAGAACATCCCGTCGAACTTCAACACCATATGTAGTAGTGATCCTCACTATCATGATCATAATCAAAGTTACAAAACCTGATCCAGATTATTTTCAGAACGAAATGAAAGAAAATAAATTCCAATGAAATACTCATGAAAATTGCCAGAAACAGAAAAATACAACAATACTTGATTTCTATTAATGAAATAATTGTAAAGAGATTGTAAAAATACAGAGTGAAAGACTCGCTAGAATGGTGGAATCTTTATCTTTGATAAGAGATGTGACAACTACACTCATTCAAAATAAGATTATTATAATGAGGCTCTGAAAGACTTTTTATGATAAACATGAATGCCAAACCCTAGACATCCAAAAACCTAACTGTAGGAGATGAAACACCAAAAGTCATGTGGGCCCCGTTTGGGTAAGTTAGTATATTAATTTCCCGGGGTTGTAACTTTTGCATACGATCTTCGTTTTAGGCGCATGATAGCCTGTTGGAAAGGTATTTTTGAGAAATGTGCATTATGTCGTCAAAATTTGACTCTGTCTACATTTTTACTATGGCACGCCAAAAAAGCACTATTTAGGGCCCCAAAACGGCCCTGGAAGTATAGAAATATGTGCTGACATGAAAACTTCCAAAATAATCTAGTTGGATTAGGTGGGTGACCACCAATCGCCACCTGGAATATGTGTAGGGCTTTAGACAACCTTAGAAGTGTAGAACCCACAATTACAAAGAAGTACAAAAGAACATGCTGAACTAAAAAATGACAAGAGGAACTAGTTGGAATAGGTGGGTGGCCACCAATATCCACCTGGATCGATTCTCCTCCCTTAAGAAGCAATGGTCTCCGTTGCATTGAGTGTCCAGGGAAGAGGGGAAAGCGTTTTCTGAATCTAAATCTTGGTGAGTTGTGTGCCTTGTTGGAGAAGTTGTGTTTCTTGGTCTGTGGAATAATGTCACAAACCTGTTGCTGGCAGGGTTGAATCTGTTCCACCAACTTGTTGTCTCTGTATTTGATGGGACATTGTTTAAGAACCATTTTCGGTGAAGAAAAAATATCTTCCTTCACTTTGAAAATCTATTTTTGTTGAATAGAAGGTGTTGAGGCTACAATGGTTGTAGTGGTCTTCTGTGCATCCTTTGAACGAACTGGGAAGAGGATGGATTTTTTAGTATGAGAGATTACCTTGCGACATTGTTTTGGTGGGGAAGTAGTCAAAACTACCTCTGGTATCCTATAGAGCTAACCGTCCAGAGTAATAATGACACTACAGGATCTAGACTCATAGACAACATGACATTTCCACATATATGGTTGGCCCAAAACAAAATCACAGACATCAAGAGGGGAAACATCACACACTACCTCATTATTGAAGGGTTGGATGCCATAGGACAGGAGAAACTGCTGGTTGACATAGAGATTTCGTTCCTTGTGAAGCCACCTGATGTTGTATGGTTGTGGGTGTGGTGTTTTTGATAACCCCAACTATTTGACGACCTTATATGAGATGAGGTTTTTCTAGCTATCATTATAAACAATGAAATGCAATGGGGTCCCATTCACCCACATCTATGAATGGAATACGCACTCAGGATCTACTAGTTCTTCTAGTTGAATTGGTGTGGTCATGATAATAACAATGGGGTCTGCGTTGATGATCTGTCTAGTTCCAATATTTTCTGGATCAGATTCCGAATCAGGGTTCGACTCTGTGTCTTTGACCTCAACCACCAATGACTATTTCACCAATGACTGTTTCGAGTGACATTCATTGGTGTTGTGCCAGGGGATTTTGTGGAAGTCACACCACTTCCCATTGTCATTCTTCGTCTTTCCTTTACCCTTATTGTCCTGTGTCTTGGACTGGTTTTCTAGAGGTTGTTGGTTAGGGCCTTCTTTAACATGCTTTGGTTGTTGCAGATTTACAGACCTAAATTCCCATTTGTTCTGGTGCCTAAATTTTTGCTCGATTTTGACAGCATATCGATAGGCATATCCCAATTATGAGATGTTTAGGAAATCCATTTTGGTTTGGAGGTACCTATGCAGAGCCCCATGGTATTTCAGAACCAGATGTTGCTCGGAGTCTTTGATACCCAACTTGGTGCATAAGGTATGGAAAGTATTTGTGAACTATATCATTGTTTGTCTCTTCTCTTTCCGCAGTTTGGTCCATCTTATGTATTGGTCTTCATAGTTATCAATATGATAGTATTGTTCCTTTACTGCATCCACAAAAAAATCCCAAGTGGGCTCAACCCCATATATTCTAGATTCCTCTATGGAACTTTTCTCTCAGTAAGTTTATCGCAAATGTTTGACATGGGGGAGAGACTTGAGGAGTGTAAAGGTGATCTTTTCCCTATCGGAAATTTTTTGAACAAAGAAATAACCTTCTAAGAGATTTAACTATTTTTCTAGGGAATCCATATCTATCTGACCTTCAAATATGGGAATATCAAAATTAAATTGTACCTTGAAGGGAGAGGTTCCTACAAAATGGTCGCTTGATCAATATGCGTCTGTTGCTATCAACAAGTGTTAAAGGATGTGTGCAAAATTATCCATCATTTCGTCCCTCTGTTGCGTGAGAGCTTGCTCAAGAAACATGTTAATCGAATATTCTTCTCCTCCATTTTTCTTTTCTACTACCATCGAGGGTTTCTTGGGCATGTAAGAGTGATTTTCCTCATGAGAGACAAGCTTGAGACCCAACTGACTATACTTAGACCTCATCGGGGAAATGCGTTGAAAAATGATCAAGAGTAGCCTACTCTGATACCACTTATCCAGATTTATTTTCGGAATGAAATGAAAGAAGAGAAATTACAATGAAATACTCATGAAAATTTCCAGAAACAGAGAAATACAACAATACTTGATTTCTATTAATGAAATAATTGTAAAGAGACTGTAAAAATACACAATGCAAGACTCGCTAGAATGGTGGCATCTTTATCTCTAAGAAGAGATGTGACAGATACACTCATTCATAAGAAGATGATTACAATGAGGCTCTGAAATCATTTTTATTATAAACATGAATTCCAAAACCCTAGACATCCAAAAACCTAACCCTAGGAGATGAAACGCCAAAATTCATGTGGGCCCCGTTTGGGTAAGTTAGTACATTAACTTCCCAGGGTCGTAAATTTTGCATACAATATCTGTTTTAGGCACGTAATAGCCCATTGGAAAGATATTTTTGAGAACTACAAATTATGCTATCAAACTCTAACTCTGTCTGCAATTTAACTATGGCAAGCCAAAAAAACTCTGTTTAGGGCCCCAAAACGGCCTTGGAAGTACAAAAAGATGTGTTGACATGAAAACTTCCAAAATAAGCTAGTTGGATTAGGTGGGCAGCCACCAGTCTCCACCTGGAATATGTGTAGGGCTTCAGACTACCCCAAAAATGTAGAACCCACAATTACAAAGAACAAAAGAACGTGTTGAACTAAAAACTAACAAGAGGAGCCAGTTGGAATAGGTGGGTGGCCACCAATATCCACCTAGGTCATAACCTGTTTTTAGTTAGTCAATAGGCATATTAGCTGGAATATGAATCTACACTCTATGCCACATAAAAATCTAACAAGTTTAGTCATAAATGTCATGATATGTCTCGGTGCCATAAATACAATTGAGTTTGGTCAACCCTATGACTATTAATTTTGACTCAAACTTCATAAAAACATAATATATGTCAAAATATGAATGTCCAAAATAGTGGAGTACATTTCTTCAAAGAAAATGGATACCATGAGGGATAGATAAACAAGGCAATCAATAAGTAGAAAATGGATAATAAATGGAGGGAACAAATGTCCCAAAAATAACTCTTCCATACATTGAAGGGACAATAGATCAAATTGTTCATATTTTAAAAGTAAGGAACATCAAACTAGCCTTAGCTCCCTCAAACTGTTGACTCTACATAAAACTCATTCGATCCTAGACAATAGAAAGGTTTATATGAAATTCCTTTCTCATGGACCAAGGTTACTATCGGAGAGATAGGTCACCCAATGCATATCCATCTTAAATAACGTGTTGTTGACATAACTATTGGCCACCTAACTAAACCAAATCTTTTTGAACACTCTCGCAATACCATTTATCAATTTTTCACAGAGGAGGATAAACTAATATCCACATAAAGTAACTACAACAAAATGAGAACAGGGAAATCTCTCTAGAGATTGAATGAAGAAAAAACACAAAAGGATATGATGGTTTGAAGTTTAGTAACACATGGAGCCTTTTTATTAAATCACAATTTCTTTTCCATTCACTACAAGAAGAACACCTTATAGCAGAGGTTTTTATTGTTACAATATTGGATTTTTTTTTCCAAAAAAAACTCCACTATTCATGGCAGAGGTTGTACCAGAGGTGTTAATGGACGTTCCCTATAACTAAAAAAAATGGGTGGGTGGAGGTTTTAGCAAAGGTTTTTTTTAGGTGCCCATATTGGTAAAACACACCAATGCATGATTATGAAACACACACTGGTGCATGATTACGTAACATGCATCAATGCATACATAAACCTAAAAATCACCTTGCTCGTATATTTATTACACACCGATATCGTTTTTTTTTTTTTTCTATATGCGACATCAGTGCTTGTATAAATATTACACATCAGGTTGTTCTTTTTTGTTTTATGGCACACCATTGCTCGTATAATTTGTATGCATCAATGCCTATATTACCATGTACACCAGAGGAAAGTGAAATTTCAAACATTTGAAGTGAGATGTCAACACCATTATTTGTTACTATGAACTAATGTGTATATTATATGTGAAGGAACAATGCACATTGTAATCATGTGCACTGTAATAATTTGAATGATAAATATAATTTTATGTTATGTCATTTAACATAACGGTGTTTTTTCGCAATTTTTAGTATCGATGCTTCAATGTAATTAATAGGCATTAGTGAAAATGACACATAGAAACACATCACTGTCTATTTTATGGCACACATATTTTAGTGAGACCAAATGAATACAATGCATTGATATATATATATATATTTTTTTTTTTTTACAATTTTCAATTAATCATATCAGAATCAAATATTGTTTTATAATAATGTTGATTTTTATATTTTTGTTATTGTGTTTTGATATAATAATTGTGTTAATGCATTATCCAATGGTTTACATCTTTTTTATTTGTAACAATGCAAATCAACCATATATTAATTAACCATCAATGCAAATTTTACGACATTTGACAATGCAATAGAATGAGAAACACATTTTATTATATATGAATAACAGTCCCATTATCATACAAAATGGGACAGCATAAAGGTCCACAATAATCAAAATGAAACCAATATGTAATTGCTACACTTATTGGTAACATGTCCTCATGCAATTGAGATAGTATGTCGAGTACATTAAAAGAAAACCCTGATTTTTACAAACAAATATTCCAAATCATACAACTTATAGAAACATTCAATTATATTGATTGGCATTAAGCACTTGAATTGTTGTCATCGGTTGTGCTACGTGCATGCCTCATTTCTCCATCACTTGTAGGCAATATTTTACTTTGTTTATTGAACCTAATGTTTTCTTGATTAACTTGTTTTTGATGTTTATCCTCTTCATGTTCCATCTACAAATATAGAAATAAAGTGTAATAAGTAAATCTACATTTATATAGTAGAATATACATGATTGGGTAAATAAAAAAGCATACCATAGCAACAATTTTTTTTATAAACAATACACATTCTTTCGAATCCATGCTACATGTCGTCTCTCAAAATCTCTTATGTCGGTTGCACTCCATACTTTGTTGCCTACATGTTTAATACACCATGACACAACATAGTTGATATAATTAATATAAAGGTATCTTGTTGTTCCCTTAATTATAAGACAATGGAAGTTAAACAACATTGCTACTTACAAATGGTTCAATTAAACCTTGATATTTTAGCATATACTCACAACCCATCCTTAACTCATTATTTGGTTGGATTTTATTTGTATGTTAACACCTATTAGAAGACATTCATGGATGAGTGTAAATTAATTATTTGAATATAAAGATCACAAAAAATATGAAATCTTAAGTAAGGTTGAAAATGTTAGTACTCACAAACTTTGTGATCAACCCTTTTCTTCCTCATCATCCTATCTTATGTGCTAAATGGGTTCCATTTTTTTCTTTTCTTTTCTGCAACAAAATAATTGAAAATCAGTATTTCACGTGATACTTAAATTCGATGTACATAAAAAAATAAATCAATGATTACATACCTTTGATTCATGTTGTTGATGGGATGGTTCCTCTTGTGATGCAATATGTTAATTTCTTTTACCATCTCCTTGTACACTTTTTTAGACATCCCTACAAGAATGTATTGGTTTTCCCTTCATTTGTCCCTTAGAATTTGCATAATCTTCTTGAAAAATGAAAAACACAATAATATTTGAGTCATTGGGTTGATTTTTGTATTGTAAGTGGAAAGTAAGTCTATATGTTTTTTCCACTATATTCCTCATAGTTTTGTAAAAACTGTTGAATTATTGAGAGGGGGGGTGAATAAGTAATAGTGTAAGTATAATCTTTTTTTTTTTCAAATAATTCAAGTGTTATATCAATGTAGAATTATTATTCAATAATGATAAATAAGAAATGAACAATCACACACATATATAGTGCACCAGTGTTTTATGTGGAAACCCAAATCGGGAGAAAACCACAAAATGTTTTTTCTTATATGTATTGAAGAATTACATTCATTGGAAGCAGCCACTTCCTTTGTTTTCCAGCTGCAACTGGAAGGAGGCTCCAACCCCCTTGTTTATCAGGATACAACTTGAGGGAATCTCCAACTCCCCAATTTTATGGCTACAACCAGAAGGAGGCTACAACCCCCTATGTTCTCCGGCTAAAACCGGAAAGTGGCTACAACCATCTGTCCTTGCCCCGTCCAACCACCCTGAAGTAGAAGTAGAATGATGGAACCACTGTCACACTATCACTGTGAGATATACCACTGTAAACCTGTACCAATAAACTTGAACCATGCATCAACCATGCATCAACCTATAATCAACCTGTACCATAAACAAGTGCATCAACCATGCACCAAACAGTACCAAACAACCTGTAATCAACCTGTAGCATAAACACGTGCATCCAACCATGTACCAAGTATGTACCAATCATGTTTTTACTACTCATAAAATATTACTCATCGATATGTACCAACATCATCAACTATACACCTCATGTATGTGCCAACTCATCAACTACGTGTCTCAACCATGTACCCAACATGTACCTTAACCAAAATCCCTCATCAATTTCATCATCCAAATATGATTTGTAACTATATAATAGACCTGGTGTATATGATCACATACTTTCAAACCTTCCTTAACTTTAACAACAAGAGACTAGCATTTTCATCAAACTTTTCTTTAGTCTCACAAGACTAGTTTTGGATTAGTCAACAACCCTAACTTGAAATAATCAAAACTTTGTACCTGTAATGATTAAATATATGAAAGTGATACACAATTTTATTCAGTGTGTTTTATGAAATTTCTCCAGGTGTCACTACTTGGAACCTCTCATAAAAAGAGTTATAGCAAAAATGGCATACCTTGCTGAATTCTGGCTTATTCTAGAGAGCGACCTTGTAGAGCATGCCCCGCACCGAATATTTATTGAATCGATCTGAAACTATTACATAGAATAATAAAGACTGTACTTTAACCAACACATTTTGTCTTATTCAATTTTTATCAGTTATGAATAATTTATAATGTGTGTACCCGAAACACTTGTTTTAGACTAGTTTCAGGACTAGCCACAAACCCTATTTTCCATGGAGTGTAAATCCAAAAATATAACGACCCACAAGATTCATTTTTTACCATAGATACTTGGATATGTTTCCTCAATGGAATAACAATTTTACGATCTGAATCATTCTAGAAATTTTTTTATTGCGAAAATGGTTAGATGACCTGTAAATAACATACCTTAGAAAGCATCATCAAAGGAATTTATCCTTCCTTGAATTCAAGCTTTCTTTTCTTCACCTTTCCTAAGAAATGAGGCTTAGATATAATTTGGTTACCTCAGAAACCTATAGATATTCAATATTCTCAAGTGTGATGTAAAATGAGAGAGCCTTGCCTCTTATTTATACTCTCCAAGTAGCTTCCTTAAAAACATCTTCTAGGTCACTTTGCCCACTTTCCTTATTTTAGGGTTAACCCACTTCTAATTTCTCCATTAAATTTATTATTTAAGCAATTTATTTTGTATTCACTTTGAATTATAGTGCACTCATAACTTCACTTTATTATTTACCTTTAAAATCTCTTAAACCACTTTGACTAATTTGACCTTTCAGGGCTTCTAGATGACATATGAGGGTCCTCCAACTTCGTAAGGCCATAACTTTCAAACCGTGAGGAGTTATGTGACGTTCCACATACCACCAGAAATGGCATGACATGTAATATCCATATAGAATAGTATTACCTGAAAACATATCAAAACTCATACCGTTATCCATAAAAAAAAATTGGGTCCATTACCCAAACCTGGGTTCTCCAACTTCTCATGGCTATAACTTTCTAACCGTGAGGAATTATGTGACGTTACACATACCACCATAAATGGAATGACAAGAACTATCCATCTAGGATAGTTTCACTGACAAATTCAATGGCCTTAATCTCATTATTCCACAAATAATCATGGGTTCTCTAACCATACTTGTAGGATAACTCAATTCACAAAGCGTCTTCCCATGAGGGTTTTCACCATAAGGGGACCACTTTGGAGTTCATCCATTTGTACTTATTATCAACCATGACAAGAAAAGAATGATTCATATTTACATCAAACAAACTTGATTTCATTACCCAAACCTTTGTGTCACTGGACTTTATTCAAGGGTTGACATCAATGACAACCAACCTTAATCAACAATCTCCCCCTTTGGCATTGATGGAAACACTATGATGCAATATTGAAATCATTTTATGCAATACTAAAGTCATATCACTCATGCTCCCCCTGGAACCATGCCTCTGTCCTCTGCATCTGATGAATCTCTCCCCCTTTGTCATCAATGACATAGGTATATTTCCATCTGGGGCTTCTCCCCCTAACTTAAATGTTCTCTTTATGGTGCTTCCTCATGTACATATAAGACATATAATAAAAGCATTCAAAAGAATTTATTTTGGAGTATAAATAACTCTGAGTCTCTGGCGAAGATTCTCAAAGGCTTCCCGTAGAAGTGGTTTTGTAAAGATGTCTACCACTTGTTCTTTTGTTCCCACATACTCAAATTTAATGTTCTTTTCTGAAATATTCTCTCGTAGAAAGTGATACTTGATTGGAATGTGCTTTGTATTGGAGTGCATTACCGGGTTCTTTGAGATACTGATGGCACTTGTATTATCACAATATATTGGAATGGGCTTATCATCCTCAACCTATATATTTGTCAGAGTTTGTTTCATCCAAAGAACCTATGTACAACATGATGTTGCTGCAATATACTTTGCCTCGATTGTAGATAAAGATATTGATGATTGTTTCTTTCTTATCCATGATACTAAACACTCACCCAAGTAGAACACTGCTCCACTGGTGCTTCATCGGTCATCAATACAACCTGCCCAATCTGAATCTGTGTAGACAATAAGTGATAGATCCTTTCCTTTTGGATAACATAATCGAAACTCTTTTGTTCCTTTGAGATATCTGAAAATCTTCTTCACCGCTAATACATGTGATTCCTTTGGTGCTTCTTCAAATCGTGCCACCTGTCCAAATTCCTGCATTACATCTGGTCTAGATGTTGTCACATATAGTAGGCTACCAATCATTGACCTGTAATGCCTCTGATCTATAGACTTTGAATCATCATCTTTGTTCAACTTGCAACTAGTTTGCATGGGAGTGATAACTAGTTTGCAATCTTCCATTCCGAACCTATTTAGCATTTCTCTGATATACTTGGTTTGAGAAATAAAAATTCCTTGGTTGCTTTGACATATATGAAGTCCCTGAAAGAAGGATAGTTCTCCAAGTAATGACATTTCAAATTGATTCTGCATATACTTTTCAAATTTATGGCTTAACCTGTCATCATCACTACCAAAAATAATATCATCAACATAAACTTCAATTAATAAAATATTACCTTGACTTACCTTGATGTAGAGTTTGATGTCTGCACTTCCTTTTCTGAACCCTGCTTGCTGCAAATACTTATCCAATCTAGAGTACCACGCTCTATGAGTCTGTTTTAGACCATACAAGATCTTATTTAATTTACACACATAATCTGCATTTTCTGACAATTGAAATCCTTTTGGTTGTTCAATGTGGACTTCTTCTTCAAGTTCCCCATTCAGAAAATATGATTTTTGTCCATTTGATACATTTTAATATTTTTGGAGCATGCATAAGCTAAAAGTAAACATATTTCTTCCATTCTGGCAACTGGGGAAAATGTCTCTTCAAAGTCGATTCCTTCAACCTGTGCATATCCTTTACATACAAATCTAGCTTTGTTCCTTGTAACATTTCCATCTTCATTCAATCTATTCTTGAAGACCCACTTTGTGCCGATCACATTCTTATTCTTTGGTTTTGGAACTGGTTCCAAAGTGTCATTTTTCTCTATTGATCCAATTCTTCATCAATGGCCTTTTTCCAAAATTCATCCTTGTTAGCTTCTTCAAAACAATTCGGTTCAATTGTAGATGAGAGTGATAGGTGTGTTTGTTCTGGTGAATGGATTCTTCTTCTAGTCTCAACTCTTGCATCTTTGTTTTCGATAATCTATTCTGAATGATGATTCTTCTGTACTCGTTTGCTGGGTGTTTTTGGAGACACTTGATGAACTTTCTCTTCTTCTTTTGTCGGATTTTCTTCATCTTTCTCTTCTACTTCTTTTTCATCTTCTGCTTCTTCTTCTAAGGGTTGTTTCATTAATTCATTTTCTTCTTCCTTTGATTCTGGTCTTCTTGTTTCATCAATTGTCATGTTGATGCTTTCCACAACTTTGTTCAATCTTAGATTGTAACACTTGTATGCTTTCCTTGTACTTGAGTAACCAACAATTACTCCTTTGTCCACGCGAGAGTCAAACTTTCCCATTCCGCCATCTTCTGTTTTGATATAGCATTTGCTTCCAAAAACTCTGAAGTGCTCTACATTTGCTGGTCTTCCTTTCCATAGTTCATAAGGATTTTTGTCAGTGTTGTTTATGAGAATTACTTTGTTTTGAATTTGAACTGCCGTATGCACTGTCTATGTCCAAAAAATATCTGTCAATTTTGAATCCATTAGAATTGTTCGAGCCATTTCCTGTACTATCTTGTTCTTTCTTTCAACAACTCCATTATGTTGAGGTGTCCTAGAAGCGGAGAATTTCCTTTTAATTCCATGATTGTTGCAGTAGTCCATAAATTCCTTCAAGGTGAATTCTCCTCCATTATCATATCTCAAGCATTTGATTCTTGAATCCATCTCATTTTCAACCATTTCCTTGTAGATATTGATTTTTTCAAAAGCTTCTAACTTATTCTTGAGAAATCAAACTCCAGTCATTCTTATATAATCATCAACTAATAGCATAAAGTATTTATCACCTTTTAAGCCCTTTATTGTAGTTGGTCCAACTAGATCAATATGCACAATTTCCAGTGGTCTTATCGTTGAATATTCCTTTGATTTGAACTTGGTCTTTGTTTGCTTTCCTTGTTGACAATGCTTGCATAAAGTGTTGGTTGGTTTTGTGATCTGGGGAATTTCTCTGATTGCTTCTCTTTTGCTGACTTTGACAAGGTTATCAAAATGCATGTGACCCATTATATTGTGCCATAGCCAACTTTCATATTCCTTTCTAGACAACACTTTTCATTTCCAATTTCACTTAACACATATATGTTTCTTGAAGTTCTTGCAGCTGTAGCAACCAATTTCCCTGAACCTTCTTTTCTTATCTCACACTTTTGTGAATCGAAAGTAACTTTATGACCTTGGTAACACATTTGAATAACACTTAGAAGATTATGTTTCATATCTTCTACCAGTAGAACATTTTCTTCCTTTTCATTCTTGTTACCAATTCAGACTATGCCTTTTCCAATGATTTTGGATGAATCATCATTTCCGAAGGAGATTGATCTATCTCTTTCCTTTCGTAATGTAAGAAACTTGTCTCTATCACCCGTCATGTTTTTTGAACACCCACTGTCAACATACCAGCCACATTTCTTTTGCTTAGCTTGTAGAGTGATTGTGCATTCTTCATTGCTATATTGATCTTGCTTTCTTATCCATGTCGTTTCTGAGGTTCCTTTCTGTGACTGTTGTTATTATGTTGAGTTTCTTTAGGAGGGACTGTCATTATGCAATATTTGGCCACGTGTCCAAAATTGTTACATTTGTAACATTCCACTTCAGTGCTCAAAGATTCAAACCTGTTGTAACTTATTCTCTATGTTTCACTAGGTCTTCTTGAATAAACCCTTTGTGTATGATTCTGAAAGTTGTTATTGTTCCTGTTGTTAGCTCTGCAATTCACAACTTTATGTCCAAAATTATTACATGCATAACATAAACCAAAAAATATAGTTTGATACCTCGGAGTTGAGGATCTTCTGAAGGGAGGTGATCTTATGAATCCTTCTTCTTCTTGAAGCCTATTTGTTGGTTGTTGATTATGAAATTTTACTCTTCTTGGTGGAGGAGTATCCCTGTAATATTCCTTGTATATCCTTCTATCCCATTTGATTGTTTCTGCCTAGATTTTTGGATATGTTTGTTTCTCTTTTGTTTTGGAGCTTGATCCATTTTCTGTCTGAGTGTATCCAAGTCCAGTCTTGTCAAGATGAGATTTTTGACTGCTGATAATGTCATCCAAAACTTTTGAGCTATTCTGCATATTTTTCTTTTGAATATCCTTTCTTAGTGTGACAATCTCTGCTTCCAAGTTTTCAATGATCCTGTCATTTTCTTCTATCTTTTCTTTGAGTGTTTCTTCAATTCTTTTATCTTCTTCTCTTTTGAACCTTCAATTTTGTGATCATTTGTTCTAGTTCTCGAGTGTCATTTTTCTTGTTTAGTTCTACTTGTAGTTTCTTGTTCTTCTTCTTTTCTCTTCTGATAACTTCTATGGCACACATTAATTTTTCTCGATAGTCAAATTCTGCCTCTTCAATTTCTTCTTTGACTTCTTCACATTCTTCTTCGACTTATTCATATTCTTCTTCAGAGTCTTCTTTGTCAGAGTATTTTATTGACATGAATAGAACTCTTCCTGTCTCACTGTCACTGACTTCATCTTCATCTGATGATGATTTGTCTTCTTTGGTGCATAAGCTTTTCTTGAAAACTTTCTTTGTAGTTTTTTTGCCTTTATATGCGTGTTTTCCTTTTGAGTAACCTTCATCATTTCTCTTTTTCTTATGAGGACATTTGTTAGCAAAATGACCAATACCGTCACAATTAAAACAAATTAAAGGAAGCTTACCTCTATACCTACTGTTGGTTCCCTTGTTCAGTCTTTTGACTAAGTTGGCCACTTCTTCATCATCTTCCAAGACGTCACTGTTGCTGCTATATTCTTCTTCTTCTTGTTTATTTTTCTTTGATCTTTTGGATGCTTTGAAGGCTGCTTCTTTTACATCTGGATTTTCCTGTTCAGTTCTCATTTCATATGCTGTGAAGATTCCATGCAGTTCATCCATGCTTATTGAGTTTAGATCAGATATTTCTTCTAGTGATGATATCTTAGGGTTGAATCTCATAGGAAGAGATCTTAGTACCTTTTTAACAATTACAGATTCTTCAATTTCTTCTCCCAATCCTATGATTGCATTCACTGTTTCATCGACTCATAAGAAGTAGGATGCAATATTTTCATCTTCCTTCATTTTTAGTTGTTTGAACTAACCTATGTAAGTTTGAAGCTTTGCTTCTTTAACCTTTGTACCCCCTTCATAAATATTTTGAAGCTTGTCCCAAATCTCTTTAGCATATTTACAAAGTGCAACTTTGGTGAATACCATATCACTGAGACCATTCAAAATTGCATTTTTGGCTTTGGAATTATTCTCACCAAGTTTCACTGCTTTGTCATTTGTTGGTGGAACTGCTGGTGTTGTGTATCCATCTACAATTGATTGCCAAACTTGAAAGCCTTATGACTGTATATATGTCTTCATCCTTATGCTCCAAAAAACATACTTTTGTCCATCAAACTGTGGTATTCCATTTTTATACAAGTTGGTACTCTCCATGATCTGCCTTTCATTGGTTAAACTGATTTATGAAGGAACCCACTCTGATACCAATTATTGGATTACTAAGAAGGGGGGTGAATCAGTAATAGCGTAATTATAATCCATTTTCTTCAAATAATCCAAGTGTCATATCAATGTAGAATTTTATTCAATAATGAGCAATAAAAAATGAACAATCACACACATACATAGCAGACCAGTGTTTTACGTGGAAACCCAAATTGGGAGAAAACCATGAAATGTTTTTTCTTATATGTCTTGAAGAATTATAGTCATTGGAAGCACCAACTTCCTTTGTTTTCCAGCTGCAACTGGAAGGAGACTCCAACCCCCTTGTTTCTAGGGCTACAACCTGAGGGAAGCTCCAACTCCCCAATTTTCTGGCTACAACCAGAAGGAGGCTACAACCCCCTATATTCTCTGGCTACAACCGAAAGGTGGCTACAACCACCTGTCCTTGCCCTGTCCAACTGCTCTAAAGTAGAAGTAGAATGATGGAACCACTATCACACTTTACTTTGTTGCATTCCATACTTTGTTGCGTACATGTTTAATACACCATGACAAAGCATAGTTGATATAATTAATATAAAGGTATCTTGTTGTTCCATTAATTATAAGACAAGGGAAGTTAAACAACATTGCCACTTACAAATGGTTCAATTAAACCTTGATATTTTAGCATATACTCACAACCCATACTTAACCCAATGTCGATTAATTCTTTGGTTGGATTTTATTTGTATTAGAAGACATTCATGGATGAGTGTAAATTAATTATTTGAATATAAAGATCACAACACATATGAAATATTAAGTAACATTGAAAATGTAAGTACTCACAAACTTTGTGATCAACCCTTTTCTTTTTCATCATCCTATCTTATGTGCTAAATGGGTTCCATTTTTTCTTTTCTTTTTTGCAACAAAATAATTGAAAATTAGTATTTCACGTGATAATTAAATTTGATGCACATAAAAAAATAAATCAATGATTACATACCTTTGATTCATGTTGTTGATGGGATGGTTCCTCTTGCGATGCAATTATGTTAATTTCTTTTACCATCTCCTTATACATTTTTTTAGACATCCCTACAAGAATGTATTGGTTTTCCCTTCATTTGTCCCTTAGAATTTGCATAACCTTCTTGAAAAATGAAAAACAAAATAATATTGGAGTCATTGGGTTGATTTTTGTATTGTAAGTGGAAAGTAAGTCTATATGTTCTTTCAACTATATTCCTCATAGTTTTGTAAAAACTATTGGATTACTGAGGGGGAGGGGTGACTCAGTAATAGCGTAATTATAATCCTTTTTCTTCAAATAATCCAAGTGTTATATCAATTTAGAATTATTATTCAATAATGAGAAACAAGAAATGAACAATCACACACATACACAGTACACCAATGTTTTACATGGAAACCCAAATCGGGAGAAAACCACATAATGCTTTTTCTTATATGTCTTGAAGAATTAGATTCATTGGAAGCACCGACTTCTTTTGTTTTTCAGCTTCAAATGGAAGGAGGCTCCAACCCCCTTATTTCTCAGGCTACAACTTGAGGGAAACTCCAACTCCCCAATTTTCTGGCTACAACTAGAAGGAGGCTACAATTGCCTATGTTCTCTGACTACAACTGAAAGGTGGCTACTACCATCTGTCCTTGCCCCGTCCAATTACCCTGAAGTAGAAGTAGAATGATGGAACCACTGCCACACTATCACTGTGAGATATACTGCTGTAAACCTATAGCCATAAACTTGAACCATCCATCAACCATGCATCAACCTGTACCTCAACTTGTAATCAACCTGTACCATAAACAAGTGCATCAACCATGCACCAACCTGTACCAAACAACCTGTAATCAACCTGTAGCATAAATAAGTGCATTCAACCATGTACCAAGTATGTACCAATCATGTGTCAACTACTCATCAACTATGAGTCATCAATATGTACCAAGATCATCAACTATACACCTCCTGTATGTGCCAACTCATTAACTACTTGTCTCAACCATGTACCCAACATGTACCTTAACCAAAATCCCTCATCAATTTCATCATCCAAATATGATTTGTAAGTCTGTAATAGACTTGGTGTATATGATCACATACTTGCAAACACTCCTTAACTTTAACAACAAGAGACTAGCATTTTCATCAAACTTTTCTTTAGTCTCACAAGACTAGTTTTGGATTACTCAACAACCCTAACTTGAAATAATCAAAACTTTGTACCTGTAATGAAAAAATATATGAAACTGATACACAATGTTCTTTAGTGTTTTTTATGCAATTTGTCCAGGTGTCACTACTTGTAACCTCTCATAAAAAGAGTTATAGCAAAAATGGCATGCCTTGCTGAATTCTGACTTATTCTAGAGAGCAACCTTGTAGAGAGTGCCCCGCATGGAATATTTATTGAATCAATTTGAAACTATTACACATAATAATAAATACTTTACTATAACCAACACATTTAGTATTACTCAATTTTGATCTGTTATGAAGAAGTTATGATGTTTGTACTCGAAACACCTATTTTAGACTAGTTTAAGGACTAGCCACACACCCTATTTTCCACGGAGTGTAAATCCAAAAATACAACGATCCACAAGATGAATTTTTTATCACAGATACTTGGATATGTTTCCTAAATGACATAGAAATTTCATGGTCTGAATCATTCTATAAAAAACGTTAATACGAAAATGGTGAGATGACCTGTAAATAACAGACCTTAGAAAGCATCATCAAAGAAATTTATCCTTCCTTGAATTCTGGCCTTCTTTTCTTCACCTTTCCTCAGAAATATGGCGTAGATATCATTTGTTTACCTTTGAAACCTATAGATATTCAATATACTCAAGTGTGATGTAAAATGAGAGAGCCTTGCCTCTTATTTATACTCTTTAAGTAGCTTCCTTAAAAACATCTTCTAGGTCACTTTGCCCACTTTCCTTATTTTAGGGTTAACCCACTTCTAATTTCTCCATTAAATTTATTATTTAAATAATTTATTTTGTATTCACTTTGAATTA
>SNQJ01S0008910.1:110702-124468 GCA_010110895.2 Picea sitchensis | reverse complement strand
AAACATCTTCTAGGTCACTTTGCCCACTTTCCTTATTTTAGGGTTAACCCACTTCTAATTTCTCCATTAAATTTATTATTTAAATAATTTATTTTGTATTCACTTTGAATTATAGTGCACTCATCACTTCACTTTATTATTTAACTTTAAAATCTCTTAAACCACTTTGCCTACTTTGACCTTTCGGGGCTTCTAGATGACATATGAGGGTCCTCCAACTTCGTAAGGCCATAATTCTCAAACCGTGAGGAGTTATGTGATGTTCCACATACCACCAGAAATGGAATGAAATGTATTATCCATATAGAATAGTATTACCTGAAAATATATCAAAACTCATACCGTTATCCATAAAAAAAACTTGGGTCCATTACCCAAACCTGAGTTCTCCAACTTCTCATGGCCATAACTCTCTAACTGTGAGGAGTTATGTGACGTTCATCCATTTTTACTTGTTATCAACCATGAAAAGACAATAATGAGTCATTTTTACATCAAACAAACTTGATCCCATTACCCAAAACTTTGTGCCACTGTACTTTCTTCAAGGGTTGACATCAATGACAACCAACCTTAATCACCCTCTTGTTATTTCCAACACCACTCTAGATGAACTGAAGACCATGTAACCATAATTTAATCCTTTATAATTTTTATCTTCTTAGAACAACATATTGTTCCCTCATTATTGGTCCCTGCACAACATTACAAAAATATGAAATCTACTGCTTAAATCATGTTAGCGATTAATGTTAAGAAATTCATTTAGTAAAAAGTCAAAGAAAAATTTCATGTTCATTACCTTTTGATCCACCTAATTCCTCTTTTTGAAACATTTCAATAAATCTTTTACGGTCTTTTACACTTAGATTATGAAAAATCTTATCGAGTTTCTTCAAGTTCTTTTTCCTTGTGACATGCTTTAACCAATACATATTATTAATTTAAACCTACAAATAATTCAATTATATTAATTTTTTAATAAAACTTAAATAACTTGTCTTGTTCTCTTGTTGAGATGAGATGCCATCGTGCTCCATGCAATAATTTTTTTTCTTGAACTTCTATTGGCCATGTATAAAAAAAATCACGAATCATCAAATATAAAAATTATGAAATATTTTTTACAAAACAAGATTTTGGTGCATATGATTAAATAATATGCACCTATGCCTTACACATATGTATATGCACCGAGATGTAATTACCGTGATGTTACAAAATCAAAATGTTTTGTTTACAAATTGTTATATTCATGTGGTGCTCTATAAAGTTATAGAAGCACATGTGCCTCATTATTGTTTGTTGCACATCATTGAACTCATGAACAAATTTAACAAATGGTGCTTTCGGTATTTAAATAAAATTTATTTACATTTTAAACGCAGTGATTCTATTGACAATAACATGCACACTAATGCATTAAAAAATATAGCTAGAATTAACGAAGCGATGGTGTTTCTCTTCCCTGGTGCGCGACCGCTAGGGTTTAACCCTAGCCGCTTGTGACCTCTGCGCGAGCCAGGATTGCAACCCTTTTCATTCTTCTTTGTTGTCCATGGCCACATCTACATCCATATCTACGGGTTCCCCATGTAGTGGGGCATTTTATTCCTTCTTTGTGTCCAAGCCAGTTTTTGTTTCACAATCTGAGGCCTCTTTTCGTGATGTTGTTCAATGGGACTTTGCTCCTTATTCTTCATCTCTTTTGGTTCAGGAAGCCCCTCCCCTTGTCATTCCCATGGGACAAGATGCTGATGAGGAGGAAGAATACTACAGATCCGTGAGCTTGGCCTTTCGTTTCAACGGTTTTTGGCCAAATTTAGTTGATCTCAATAGTTGGATATCGACTACCTGGATCCCTATTATGCAACAACAAAATTTCATTCATCTCTGGGATAAATGATTCTTCATTGTTGAATTCAACATTGAGGAAGATCAAGATCCGATTCTCAACTCAGGTCCATGGTCTTGGGGTAACTCAGTTTTGTGCATGAAACCCTAGACTACTTCCCTTTGACTTTTGGGGTTTACCCTCTCCTGAAGAGATTGGTTTGACGTTGGGAAAGTTCCACTTTGCATGTCATAAAACTATAAGGAAAAACACTTCCATTTTTTCTTATATCTGCATGGAAATGGACTTTAGTAAAGGATTCTCAATTGAAGTTATTCTTGCTGGTAAAAATTATTATTGGTTTCATAAACTAAACTATGAGAGAGTTTCCTTGCATTGTAGATCTTGTTTTGAAACGAGACATCTTGCAAACCATTGTCCCAAAGGGTCTAAGAAGGAGAAAGATTCGGATATCCAGTTGGTGGGTGGGATAAAATGACGACCATCAAGTAATATTGAAGCTCCCTCAATCAGTGAAAAACCATCTCAGCCATATCCTTCTCTTCAACTAACTTCATTATCTCTAGACATGAGCCCATAATCCAATCAAAATTAAAATAAAGAGGCATCTTCCCCTCAAGTTTCAAATAAGGTACTTCGAATCCAGTCTTCTCTTAATCCATCAGCTAGCTGGGTATATCAAGATGGTGATGTTGGGGTATTGGATGAAGAAAAAATAAAAGCTCCATATCAAGACAATCTAAGAAATATAGGCATCACAAGTACCTCAACATCTACAAATTAAGGTTGTACGGTAGTCAGAAAGAAGAAGACATCACATACCACATCACAACCAATAGTAACATGAATTCATGCCCATAAATCATCAAAATCAACGAGCTCCTCCCCAATAGGTGAATTTAGATGCAACGTGTCTTCACTTTTATCTTCAGAGTATTTTTCCGAGTGTATTCAGTAAGGTTGTTCTATGTGAATTTTTTGTTTGAGTATTTGAAACAATCATTAGTATCTTGTAGTAGTGGTTTAATTGATGCCCTATATTGAAATAAATTTTGAATTACTTTGTAACTCCTTAGCGGTTTCAACCATGCCCTTTTTGATAATACAAATTTCCCAGTTTTTGTTAAAAAAAAACATTCACCCTAGTGCGCTATTGATATAGAATGCATACGATTAACCATGAAAGCATTTTTGTTAAAGAAAAATGAAAACAACAAGATTTGGGATCCAATGCAATGGGTGGTCCCATTGAAAAAGATACCAAACTCCCCATATACAAGTAAAGAAACCCTATAAAAATCTATTTCTTAAGAAAACTTCTCTTTGTGAAATACAAAGAAGGAAACCAAAAGAAATAACAAGAAATCTAGGGTTTCCAATACCAAAGATAACTATGAAACCCTTTTAAATTTTTGAGAACACACTGAAAATTGTTTGAAATATTGAGATGATCAATAGAATGAAATCACATCCTAAAATTTCTTCTTCACAAATCTGTAGCTGACCTACAGTGATCCCTTACAAATTTGGTTATTCAAAAAAATATACCCACCCCAAAGTCTTTGCTATTAAATCTCTCTTGCACAAATATCCCCTTTAAATTTTGACAAAAAAATGAAATAATGATTATGGTTCTCATTTATAAACACATACATTTAGAAAAATAAAATTCTCGCTCATTTTTTCACTATATATTTTGATGCATTGATGATAAATGCACGTGCTTTTTATTGTAACTTACTTTTTCAGTGCGCTATACAATTTAAAGCACACCGATTTTCTTTCTACGTAAAAATTCATCGACAAATAACTTAATTTAAAAAATACAAATGCAATCCTCCACAATTGAAATATTGTGGAGGTTTTGCTTTCTGTAGGAAAAAACAGAGGTCACTCTTCAGTGCCTCCCATAATTTATCTAACTAGTGTGTCCTAAAATAATTAAGCGCATAGATAAATTTTAAAATCTATTCTAAATTATGTTTGGAGTTAGATTGTTCTACGATTCCCAAACTTGATTTTAAGAATTTATTCACATATTTATGATAGTTTAGGCTCAAATGCAGAAAAACAAATATGATATCAAATGGCCAATTTTTTAGATTCCAACTTATTCCATATTGTTGCAAGTTCTTCAATTTCTTCTCTTTCTTTCTAGTTTATACTGAATAGGTTCTTGACATTCAAGAATGACGAGAAGAAGAATCCCAAGGATAAGTGTATGTTCCTTACCTCAGATTATTGTGATCTCGTTGAGGCAAATAAATGAAGGCAACTGATAATTTGACACATTGGATGAAAGGTCATGGATATCTAGAACTTGGGCATCAAAAAAACCACTTCCAAGACCTCAACAAAGAATATCGTACTGGTAGGATATTGATTTTTGGGGGAAAATGGCCCATAATGAAGAGAAGGTACAGTCTATGATGAATAGGTTTCTCAAATTCAAAAATGAAAAGAAGAAGAAGTCAAAGGAGAGGCATTAGTTCCTAGTCTCAGAGTGCCATGGTCTCGCAGAGGCAGAAAAATGGAGGCATAAGACAATTTGAGAGATTTTATGTAAGTTCATGGAGATTCATAACTTGGGCCTCGACGAACACTGCTTCTGATACTTGAAAATAAAAGATGAGACTGGCAGGCTCTAGGGTTTTGGATGGAAAATGTTCTTCAATGAAGAGAAGGAGTAATGTATGTTGAATTGGTTCATGACATTCAAGAACAAAGGGAAGAAGAATCCCAAGGAGGGGCATCCATTCCTAGCCTTAGAATGTTGTGATCTCATAGATACAGACATATAGAGGCATCATATAATATGATATATTTTTATGGAAATTAATGGAGATTTAGAACTTGAGCCTTTGAAAAAACTGCCTCCAAGGCCCGAACAGAGAAGATTAGACTAATAGGCTATTGGGTTTTGGGGAAAAATGTTCCATTATGAAGAGAAGGTACAATCTATGTTGAGCAAGTTCCAGAGATTCAAAATGAAGGGAAGAAGAATCCCAAGGAGAGGTGTTCATTCTTAGCCTCATAGTGTCGTGATTTCATAGAGGTAGACAAATGGAGGAAACAAATAATATAAGAGATTGGACGAAAGGTCATGTAGAGTCAAAACTTGCGCCTTAGAGAACATCATTTCCAAGAACTAAACATAGAATAAAACATTGGTAGGCTCTTGGGTTTTGGGGGAAAAATCACCGATAACGAAGAGAAGGAACAATCTATGTTGAACAAGTTCTTGACATTCAAAAATGAAGAGAATAAGAAGACAAATGAGAGGCATATGTTCCTAGAATCAAAGTGTCGTGATATTGTAGAGGCATAAAATGGAGGAAATAGATAATCCGAGAGATTGGATGGAAGGTCACGGAGATTAAGAACCTAAGATTTGGTGAACATCACTTCTGAGATCTGAAGAGATAATATCATACTGGTATAATCTTAGGTTTTGGAGGAAAAATGGCTTGTAATGAAGAGAAGGAATATTCTATGCTGGATAGGTTCATGAAATTCAAGAAAAAATAGAAGAAGTTGAAGGGGAGGAATCTGTTCCTAGACTCAGAGTGCCACCATATTTCATATGTAGACAAAAAAAGGAAAAATATGATATGAGAGATTGGACGGAAGGTCATAAAGATTCAGAACCTGAGCATCGATGAACACTGCTTTTGATACGTGAGAATAGAACATCATACTAGAAAGATCTCAATCTTTGGGTGAAAAATGGTATATAATGAAGAGAAGGCACAATATATGTTCAACAAGTTCACTACATTAAAGAATGAAGGGAAAAAGAATCCCAATGGTAGGTGTTTGTTCCTAGCCTCAAAGTTCCATGATCTCATATAGGTAGACAAATGGAGGTACCAAATAATCTGAGATATTGGATGGAAGGTCATGGAGATTCAGAGCTCAAGCCTCGATGAACACCACTTCCGAGACTTGAACATACAATATTATACTGGTAGGCTCTCAAGTTTTCATGGAAAAATGGCCCATAATAAAGATAAGGTGTAGTTGATGCTGAATAGGTTCTTAACATTCAAGACTAAAGGGAAGAATGTGCCCAAGGAGAGGCATCTGTTACTAGCCTTAGAGTGTTGTGATATCATAGAGGTAGACAATTGTAGGCAACATATAATTTTAGATATTGGACAAAAGGTCATGGAGATTCAAAACCTAGGCCTTACTGAACATCACTTCTGAGACCCAAATACAGAAAATCAGACTAGTAGGATCTCGTATTTTGGGGAAGAATGTATTGTAATGAAGAGAAGGTGAGGTCTATGTTGAACATGTTACTAACATTCAAGAACGAAGAGAATAAGAACCCCAAGGAGAGTTGTCTATTCCTAGCCTCAAAGTGTCACGATATAGTAGAGGTAGACAAATGGAGGAAGTAGATAATATGAGATATTGGATGGAAGGTCATGGATATTCAGAATTTGGGCCTTGATGAACATCAATTATGAGACTTTAATAGAGAATATTAGAATGGGAGGCTCTCAATTTTTGGGGGAAAATGGATTGTAATGAAGAGAAGGCACAATCTATGTTGAAAATGTTCCTAACATTCAATAACAAAGTGAAG
Source organism: Picea sitchensis (assembly GCA_010110895.2). Lineage (NCBI taxonomy): Eukaryota > Viridiplantae > Streptophyta > Pinopsida > Pinales > Pinaceae > Picea > Picea sitchensis. The sequence continues at coordinate 118,019 of SNQJ01S0008910.1, read as the reverse complement.
AATAATCCCAGGGAGAGGTATATGTTCCTAGCTTCAGAGTTCCATGATCTCACGGTGGCAGAAAAATGGAGGCAACAAATAATATGAGAGATTGGAGAGATTGGATAGAAGGTCATGGATATTAAGAATCTGGGCCTTGACGAACATCACTTTAGAAACCTTAGCAGAGAATATCTAACTGGTAGGCTCTCAGGTTTTGGAGGAAAAATGGCCCGTAATGAAGATAAGGTGTAGTCTATGATGAATAGGTTCCTAACATTCAATAACGAAGGGAAGAAGAATCCCAATGAGAGACATTTGTTCCCAGAATTAGAGTGTTGTGATATTGTAGAGGTAGAAAAATGGAGGTATTAGATAATATGATAGATTAGATGGAAGGTCATGAAGATTTAGAACCTGAGCCTTGAGAAACACCACTTTCGAGACCTAAAATAAGAATATCGAATGGGTAGGCTCTCACATTTTGGAGGGAAAATGGATCATAATGAAGAGAAGGCATAGTTTATGTTGAATATGTTTTTTTATCAATCATTTGGTTCATAATAGTTCCTAACATTCAAGAAAGAAGGGAAGAAGAATCCCAAGGAGAGGTGTTCATTCCTAGCCTCATAGTGCTGTGATCTCACAAAGGAAGAAAAATGGAGGAAACATATAATCTGATAGATTGAATAGAAGGTCATGGAGATTCATAACCTGGGCCTTGGAGAACACCACTTTCGAGACTTGAATAGATAATATCATAATGGTAGGATCTCAGGTTTTGGGGGGAAAATGGCCCATAATGAAGAGAAGGTGCATTTTGTGTTGAACAAGTTCATGACATTGAAGAATCAAGAGAAGAAGAAGCTTGAAGAGAGGAATTTGTTCCTGGACTCAGATTCATGCGATCTTGTAGAGGTAGAAAAATGGAGGTAATAGAGAATTCAAAATATTGGATGAAAGGTCATGGAGATTCAGAGCTTGAGCCTTGGTTAACACTGCTTCTGAGACTTGAACAAAGAAGATTAGATTGGTAGGATCTCAAGTTTTGGGGGGAAATGGCCTATAATAAAGAGAAGGCATGGTCTATGCTAAACAGGTTATTGATATTCAAGAATGAAGGGAAGAAGAATCCCAAGGAGAGGTGCTCATTCCTCACCTTAGAGTGCCATGATCTCGTAGAGGAAAACAATTGGAGGTAGCAGATAATCAAATAGATTGGATGAAAGGTCATGGTGATTCAAAACCCAATCCTTACTGAACACCACCTTCGATACCTCAATAGAGAAGATCATACTGATAATCTCTTAGGTTTTGGGGGAAAATGACCCGTAATGAAGAGAAGGCACATTCTAATGTCAACAGGTTCCTAACATTCAAGAATGAAGAGAAGAATAAGCCCAAAGAGAGGCATCCATTCCTATCCTCAAAGTGTCATGATCTGACAAAGGAACTGGTACGTTATGTAGTATCAAAATGCATCGGTGCCATATAGCAAGATGCATCGGTGCATTTACTATGTGTAATGCATCGATGCGTTGTATTATGTGTCACACACTTGTTGGTTTTTTTGGCTATATGTTAACAAACTTGAGGGTATAATACTATTAAACACTTCATTGTTGTTGTTCAATGCGCCACTGTTGTATACACCCCCGAGTGGTTATATTTTTTTTCAGTGCATTGAATATATATATATATATATATATATATTAATTTTATTTATTTATTGAATAACCAATTGTTCTAACCTGATCTCGTGCATCCTTCATATTGAAACTGATGTTCTTTGTTTGGAGTGGAGTAGTGGTATGCATTTTATTTAAAAAAAAATAAAAAAACAATATTTGAGCATTTTATATTAATAACGATTATCGATGCACTTTATTAGCTCAACACGTGGGCGTTATGTTTGTGAGCGCACTGGTGTGTTTAGTAGGTCCAGGCGCATTGATGTAAAAAAATCTGCAAAAATATATGGTCTCTTGCCTCCGCTATAAACAAAGAAACACTTAGTAGGTCGAGGCACATCGATGTAAAAACCTTTGCAAAAGCATTCGGTCTCCTTCCTCCACTATAAACAGAGAAGAGTTAATTTTTTCGAGGAGGTTATGTAAAAACAATTGACTACAAGGTGTTGTCCTTGTATTTATTATAAAAAGAATCACATTCCTCAATTGGTTAAAGCATGATACAAATAAGAAAAATATGGATGACGGCTCTAGGGAAATTTTCAAGCTAGGGTTTAATAGTCACAGTCTCAGCAATGACCATAATGGTCACCAAAGGGGGAGGGAATGCAACCCCCTAATACAAGCAGGTAGTGGTGGACATAGGGAAAGGCTCACGAGGCGACGGTTTCAAAGAACCTCTGATAGGCACCTCGGGATCAGTATTGGAAAAGAATCAAGAGGACAACCAAAGGAAAAGTGATCGCATGGGGGAAGGATCCAGTGAATCCCAGAATGATGTGCAAGTAACGACCCCAGTGGGGTAAATGGGCGCAACCCATGTAAACCTAAAACAACACTAATACCCAAGGTTATACTAGAATACCCCCAAACACAACTCTTTTGGGATCAGATGAAGACGCATGCACTGATCTACAAGTTCATGGGATTGTGGTGCACAAAAAAAACATTGCGCAACTAGACAAAACATCATTGGAAGCCAAGTGGAGAAGTGGAACTCCACCCGGGCTCGAAAGGATTCTTCACAGTGGTATTTATGAACCTGGAGGACATGGATAAAGTCTTTTGGGGGGGGGGGCATATTTTCATGCCTCAGCGATGCTGTACATTCGTCCATGGAAGGAAAATTTCTCCCCAGAGAAAGAAACCTTTAAAAATGTCCTAGTCTGGCTAAGGCTTTACTCCTACCGCTAGACTACTGGGTGCCATCCACCTTCTAAGCCATAGATAACAAGATCAAAAAATATGTCAAGACATCATAAGCTACTCTAAAAGGCAGATATACATCCTACGCAAGGATCTGCATAGAGATGGATGTTTTGGGGGTGCTCCTGGAAGCCATAAGCCTGGAGTTTAGGGATGAGGAATGGATACAAAGAATATACTATGATCAGATCCCATTTCGATGCATAAGATGCCATGAACATGGAAACTTACTAAGAGAATTCCCTCTTACGAAAAAACAAGAAGCGAAAAACACTAAGCTACAACAGGATGAGGACGGTTTCGTGAAGCCAAATCACAAAAACAAAGGAAAAAAGAGACAAGGAAAGGCCCCAATAGGAAGCAACCTGGAAGATAAGACTCGAATAGAAGGAAGGGGTAGGCCCAACCAAGGAGAAGAAGGAGGGAAGGAAAATATGAAAGATAAGGAAGAGAATGAACACGCAACTCATGAGAGAACATAAAATCCAAGAAACAAAGGAGAACACAGAGGTGGCATAAGTCCCAGGGAAGGAGGAATCGAAGATACCAACAACCCAATGCAGGAAGAAGATGGAGACACAGAGATGACTCCAAGTGAGGTAGGAACAGAGGACCAAGATCTCATATACATTGTGGAAAGGGAAGGAATAGATCTACCGAATATACTGGAGTAATGGAAAAGGAAGGGAGTATACAATGTTCTAGGGAAGCAAATCCATCACATTCAATATCTCTTCCTCCTATGGGAGGAAGAGAAATCAAGAGGGATCAAGTGCATGCATGGCGAGATAGGACACTTGGGAATCAAAACAGGCGATGGACAACCACAACACTCACCCAAGCAGGAAAGAAGGAAGAAAGGCAAAAAATCAAATAGCGTAGCCCTACAAGAACTAGGATCCCTATTGATAAACTCAGGTAAGATTAAAAAGATATTCCCCAACTCCCCCCCACATGTTTAAATGAATATTATAACATGGAACATAAGAGGCCTAAACAACCCAAGAAAGAAACAAATCCTTAAAAATAGATTGAGTAAGGAACAACCTGACCTATGTTTCATTCAAGAGACAAAATGCACTTTAGACAGAATGGAAACAATCAGTAAAAAACACTAGAGTAAGTACAATATGTTGGCTGTCGAAATCCAACAGATGACGAGAGGTATCCTCTCCCTGTGAAACCCACAATCGGTGAATCTACTTGCAACAGAAGACACAAGACACACACTTTCGGTTAAAATGCAAATAATAGGGAACACAGAGGAAATTCTATGCCCCCAGGTGATGGAGGAAAAAATGAGATTTCTCCTTGACCTAGAGAATCTAAAGGAACGCACCCACAACCCCCATTGGATCCTGGCAAGGGATTTCAACATCATCACAACACTCACTGAGAAAAAAGGGGGCACCAGGAGACTGGATAGAGATGCCGAAGAATTATCAGCATTCATTGACACAATGAAGCTCTTTGACATCAGGACCAACAATGGCCAGTTCACCTGGAACAACAAAAGACTAGGTCACCACCAAGTAGCTACAAGGCTAGACAGATTCTTTATGTCAGAATCAATCATGTTGCATGGACTAACTTTGGACTACAACATCCTCCCTTGGGGGGGATCAGATCACTGGCCAGTTCAACTAGAAGAAAATTTTCAAACCACACTAAAGAACAGACCATTTAGATTTGAGAAATTATGGATTGACCATCCCACCTTCAAGGTGTCACACACCCACTACCATAATCAATTTTTTTCGATCTTCTGCCGATTAAGAACCCTCAAATTACCTACGGAGGCCTAGGACAAGCTATCTCTTTCTCTCTCTCCATTCCCATGTGGTCGTGGGTCATGGTCATAGTTCAAATAATCGTGGTGCCTCTTTGTATTTTGCACCTCGGTGCTACATAAATGTCAAATCGTTCGACTCTACAACTGCCGAACCCTGACAGGGCTAGTGACCGGCCAATAGGGACGACTCCCTACAAAGTTAGCAAATGGCCAATAGGAACAAATCCCAACAGGGCTAGAGAACAACCAATGGGAACAGGCCCCGTCACACGGTGAAGTGGAGTACAGGTGGCAGAGGGGAATTGCGACACGGTAGTCAACAGGACAGGAGGGGGCCCCATTTCACACGCCACACTATTCCGGACCCCCCCCCTCATTAAAGGCAGAATGGCAAGGGGGGTCCGGAATTCACCTGAGCACCGTTGATCAAGGTGAATTAATCTCAACCGTTCGAGAGTTGAACGTCCGATTCCGGACCCCCCCCCCCACCGCTAAAGGTAGAACAATAAGGGGGTTACAGAATGAAACCTCAGCTGTAGATCTGGGCGGGTGGACTCTGGCCGTCTAGATCTGCTCGCCGCTTATCCTAAGGCGTCTTCGCGCCCCAGATTAAAGTTGACGTCTCTTTCTCTTATCTGACAGTCGTGATAGACCCTGAGATCCTCTGAAAGAATCTCATCCCTTCATCGAGATTTATCATCACGAGAGTTCAAACTCTCGATCACGGGACTCCCAAATTCTCGATCCCTGGTTTCCCGATGAGGTTAATCTCTCGACACGTAACCTCCGTAAATCGGACGATCCAGATCTGTCTCGGGATTTCCACCATGGAAAGTCCCGATCTCTCGTCACCAGGACTCCCGATCCCATGATTCCCGATTCCCTGAAATGGGTAATCTCATGACACGTGGCCTCCATCCATCGGATGGTTCAGATCTATCCCGGGGTTTTCACCACGAAAAATCCCGAGCCCTCGTCATCAGGATTCCCGATTCCGTGATTCCCGATTTCCCGAAATGGGAAATCTTACGACACGTGGCCTCCATCCATCGGACGGTTCAGATCTATCCTGGGGTTTTCACCACGAAAAATCCCGAGCCCTTGTCATAAGGATTCCCGATTCCGCGATTCCTAATTTCCCGAAATGGGAAATCTTACGACACGTGGCCTCCGTCATTCGGATGGTTCATATCTATTCCGGGGTTTTCACCATGGAAAATCCTGAACTCTCGTCACCAGGACTTCCGAGTTTGTGATTCTCGATTCCCCGAAATGGGTAATCTTACGACACGTGGCCTCCGTCGTTCGAACGGTTCAGATCTATCTCGGGGCTTTCGCCCCTATACACCAGGGTTTTAACCCTTGGGTAACTCTTGACAGATCCAACGGCTATCGAGTTTTCCAGTCGAGATCTGACGGCTCAGATTGGTTCCTATCTGCGCATTCTTCCACGACTCCTTGGACGTAGAAAAATCAATGGTCCAGATACTCCCATGGAACTTGGAGATCTATGGTTCGATTTCTTCACTGCCCACGAGGACAAAGAGAAACCAAGTGGTAAGGTGTTTAACGCCCTACTTTCTCCCACCAATCTAACGGTCGGGTGTGACCGCAGATTTCCCGACGGAATCTCGTTCGTCGATTTGATACTTCTTTCTTATGCTGTCATCTCGGATTTCAAGAGGATCGTTCCTCTTCGTGCAGGGTTACTGAGGTCTTACGCCTTCACGTTTTCTTTCCCAGTTCTTGATGGGCTTTTAAAGGAGGGTATCTTTATGGGGAGGTTTACCCAGGGTGCTATCTGAGGCATATATGGGTACCTTTCTCCCACGAATCATACATGCAGTTTGAATTTGGTCGGTAAGCATATAAATAGCAATTCATGAGGACATAAGCCATACGTAGTCTTTTCATGCAAATATACGACTACTAGTACTGATCAAAACACCATACAAACATTCTTATAATGAAATCATTTAGAGTTTCACACCTTATGAGCATAATTATCAGAATACATATATTTCAAGATGCCAAAGGCAAAATACTTATCATAAAGTAACACCAGAGGTTATGCAACTGCTGAGAGGGGTGCGCGTTTCCACCCAACCGTAGGCTCAACGACTCCCACCGGATTTACCACTAGCCACCCCTGAGCTGAGACCACAATGCCGTGAGACTGCATCTCTGTCTACCAGTGATCAGGAGCAAAGGTTACTCTCCTTCCTCTCTGTTATCACTCACTCTTCATAATGCCAAATTTTTCCTTTTCCCCTCGCGTCTGCCCCCAATCGCTTCTACCCCACGCCTTATCCTCTTGCGAGGTTACATGTGGCGCGATTTCCCTCGTGTTGGTCAGGTCTGACGGCTCTACGGATGGGTGGTTCACCTCCCCATCTTTCATTAATTCCTAAGGAGCCATCCACCTACCATCCCGCGAGGCATTTAATTCGGGGCCAACGAGCCGCTTTTGGTTCTCCGGGCCAATGAAGTCCAAATACGGTATTAATTCTCGGTGGAAGTTAACGCCACCTTTCCAGGTGCCTTCCACCACCATCATGGTCTCTTTTTCAGCACATCCCCTCTCAGCAGTCCTACAATATAAATTCATAATGTTATTCACATTTATTGACCTTTTCCATAAGGTCCATT
>SNQJ01S0008910.1:94678-110692 GCA_010110895.2 Picea sitchensis | reverse complement strand
ATATTGGAGAAATTTCTATTTATGGAAAGTGGTTAACCCTAAAATAAGGAAAATAGGTTAAGTGACCTAGAAATGGGTTAAGTGACCTAGAGGATGAAAGTATAAATAAGATAGCAACGGTCTCTTGTAGATCAACCTTTTTGTGGATCAATGGAGAGCTTTTAGTGAGAATAACTTTTGGAGTATTGATGGAGAGCTTCTTGTGAGAACTTCTTGAGTGTTTTTGGTGTGGAAAAATTGAGAATATTGAAGATCTATAGGTGACTGAGGTAACCAAGGATATCTAAGCCGAATTTCAGAAGGAAGGTGAAGAAAAGAGGGCCAGAATTGAAGGGAGGGTAAATTCTTTTGATGATGCTTTCTACGGTATGTTATTTACAGGTCATCTCACTAGTTTCGCTATAACATTTTTTATATAATGATTCAGACCGTGAAATTTCTATTCCATTGATAAAACATACCCAAGTATTTGTGGTAACAAATTCATCTTGTGGGTCGTTGTATTTTTGGAGTTACACTCCGTGGAAAATAGGGTTTGTGGCTAGTCCTGAAACTAGTCAAAAAAAGGTGTTTCGAGTAAAAACATCATAACTTCTTCATAACAGATCCAATTTTAGTGAGAACAAATGTTTTGGTTAGGGTATAGGCTTTAGTATGTTTTGTACTATTTTCATATCAATTCAACAAAAATTGTGTGCGGGCCATGCTCTACAAGGTCGCTCTCTAGAATAAGCCAAAATTCAGCAAGGTATGCCATTTTTGCTATAACGCATTTTATGAAAGATTCCAAGTAGTTTCACCTGGAGGAATTGCATAAAACACACTAAATAACATTGTATATCAGTTTCAGATCTTTATTCATTACAGGTACAAAGTTATGATTATTTCAATTTGGGGTTGTTGACTAATCCAAAACTAGTCATGGTTGAGACAAGCAGTTGATGAGTTGGAACATACATGAGGTGTATATTTGATGATGTTGTTACATATTGATGAGTCATTGTTTATGAGTATTTGACACATGATTGGTATATACTTGGTACATGGTTGGATGCACTTGGTTATGGTACAGGTTGATTATAGATTGTTTGACACAGGTTGGTGCATGGTTGATGCACTTGTTTGTGTTGACAGATTGATACCTGTTGAGGATTGTTGCCTCATCTTAGTTGGTGCTGAGAATGTAAGCTAATTCTTGAATATATACATGGTTCTCTTATAGAGTTGTACTCTATTCACTTGTTGCTGAAAAACCCTCGGATTGAAGTCCATAATAAAAAGAAAAATTGTACATTCATCTTGTGTTCTTTGTGGAGATGATTTGTTGATGAGATGTTGCTGATATGTATTCACATCTAACTGATTATAAATGACAACAATGAGTAATGAGAAAATGTTGAATGTTAACTAAGGATTTTTTGTGTAAGAGGGAAGTTTTGGGAAAAATATCCCCACACTCATTCACCCCCCCTCTAAGCGTGGTAGGTGCGTCCAACAAACTTTTGAAAATTGTCCAACCTCCACACACCAATAGTCCGTTGATGATACCCTACTCCATGGCACACCCACAGTAAAGGAAGGAAAGGATTTAAAAATAATTTTAAAAGACTTTGGGAAAGCCTCGAGAGTATAAATCAACCACTCCAAATCCATGATATATTTCTTCAACACTAATCCAAAAATTCAACGAAACTTGGCCAACATTCTGGGGTTTGAATGTAAAACTCTCCTAATGAAATACTTGGGAATCCCCCTGATGGACATAGCCTACACAAAGGATACGTGGGAATGAGTTATTAGCAAACTGCAGGAGAGGGTAAAAAATTGGACTTATAGAGCCCTAAACCTGGTCGAAAGTCTTATTCTCACCAAAACAGTTCTTCAAGCAATTTTAACGAACATGATGTCAGTGTTCCCAGCCCCCAGAGGAATTCTACAAAAGATAAAATCCATCCAATGCGATTTCCTATGGCGCGACGCAGAACATAAAAATAAATGGGCCATGGTGGCTTGGAATAAGGTTTTTAGACCAAAAAAAAAGGCGACCTTAGGTTAAAGGACCCACAGGTAACCAACGAAGCCTAAAGGGCAAAGCTCTGGTGGAGATGGGTAAAAGATAAATCTATACAGTGGGAAAACCTTTGGAAGGCCAAGTATGCCCTGAACATAAGCGACCAGGAGAGAATTCAGTTCATGGGCACAAGGGAGGGATCAACCATCTGGATTCTAGCCTGGCGAAATAAGAACTGGATCCAGAAATACAGCTTCTGGGAAGTCAGAAATGGTAGAAGAACAAGGTTTTGGGAGGACGCATGGCAACAGGAACCTAGAATGGAAAATGCGAGCAGGGAGGAGCTTCAAAAAGAAATGATTGGGTAAGGAAAAACAAAAATCCATCATTACTAGAAGCAAAGGGATGGCAATGCTAGATGGAGGATCTGGTACAAACTTAACCCACAAAATAGACCCTAGATCAAAACAATATCGAAAGAGGTGGAGGAGGAATTGGGAAAAAGGAAAATTGGGGTCTTGGAAGAAGAAGACCAATTGAGGTGGGGCAGGAAAAATGGGGGTGAATTCAACTTAAAAGAAGCACGGTATTACATAGCGGGTCAGGACCAAGAAAATATGGAGCAACAGTGGGAAAAAAATTGGAATAGCCCCCAATGGCCAAAAATCAAAATGTTCAAATGACTAGTGCCACATAACCGAATTCTAACTTGGGAGAAACTCATGAAAAGGGGTATCATAGGTCCCTCTCGTTTCTATATTTGTTTAGAAAAGTAGGAAACAACTAACCACTTCCTGGACGATTGTAGTTACACAACAAATATTTGGGATTGGGCAACATACATCTTCTGCCAATCCAATAGGATCCGAGGGAACATCAACACAACCCTCAACAACTAGAATGAGGACTACAGTGAAAATGAAATCGTGAACCTCTGTTGGAATCTAACATCGGGGATGATCATCTGGGAAATCTGGAAAGAACATAACTGACGCATATTCAGGAATGAAAGCATATTGACAGAAAGGATAAAGGAGACAATAGTCTCTCAAATAAGAGAAATGGTGCAGAGCCGCAACCGCAAGATGGAGAAAGTACAACTCACAGACCAAGACTCCTGTATCCTATAATTTTTTCAACTAAAAGATTGGCGCAACAAACTACCTATAGGGAACAACCTGCAACTCCATATAGGAGCCCGCAACTGGATGTCCCCTCCGTCAGAGTTCCTCAAACTGAACTTTGATGGGGCGACAAAAGGAAATCCAAGAGTCATAGGGGAGGAGTGATAAGATAAAGTGGATAAAACATCATCCGACTGTACGCTGGGAGCATGGGAAACTCAACCAACAATGTGGCGGAATTTGGAGCCCTAGAAATTGGCCTTGAAATCCTAAGTCGCGAAGGGATGACAAACACCATCATGGAAGGTGACTCCACCCTAGTTATCAACACAACGAAAAGACTCCAAAATGGTACCAGAGTGGGAAAGGTTCAGTGCCAATGGCACCTTTCACACTCCCTTCAGAAAATCCAGGATCATCTGAGAATACTAAATACAATGGAGTTGCGTTGGGTGCATAGGTTAGTGAATGTGCTTGTGGATAGGCTCACCAATGAAGGGGTCGGAAAGGAAGGCCTGAAACTAGATTCTACCTGTATCAACATTCCGGAGGGGAAACTCATAATGAACTGCATTCACCTTGTGGCTAAATATCGAGAAGGTAGTTTAAGCAGGGAAGGTCACATTGAGGAGGAGATCGCAAGGCCTCGCGGAAGGGATGCAGGCCCCAGGTAGGATATGATTGCCTAAAACTCTTCCACCAATTATTATGCAAGAGCATAATAAGAAGCAGAAGGATGATCGGAAGCAAGGCCAATATGCCAATAAGAGGCGTGGGGAAAGAATGAGAGAAAGGCCAGGTGACAAGTCGCATTAAACGAAAGAAGGAAGGTGTATGGGGCAGATGATAACTAGGATCGATCCACTAGGCTAACTACAAGTACAAAGAGAAGCACAATCGTATCATAAGAAAGAAAGGGCAGTAATCACATAGGGCCAAAGGAAGACTCATCATGATTATATGAGCCTTAACAGGAAAATTAACCGAAGCCCACATCACTGCGAGCAAACCAATATTGAAAGGACGAGCTCGCAGAGGAGAAAGGTCAATAAGAAGAGGGACAACAGAACTAGACACAATCAAAAGGAGTGCAACAATAAGGGTTATCACATAATCAAGGGGAAGGAAATGAAGTATACCTGGGAAGTGAGGCACATGTAGAGTAACCATCATTGGAGCTGTGATAGGAAAAGTGGGATGGCGTGTCTACAAAAAACACATAGGAAAAGGAACCCCCCGGGGAAGGAAGTCCCTAACAGTCCGTGGTGACTAACAAGAATGGCAAAGGCAATGAAATATGTGAAAGGCACCTTCCGACCTCGGGTTGCGCCAAATGGGAAGGCAACCATCACCCGGTGGGAAAATAAATTAAATAACATGTGAAAAGGTAAAGAGAAGGATGCATTGGTACATGAAGTGGAATGGGTAACTGATCCGGGGGCCACACAACCCAGGAAAACCCTCTTCCACAAAATGGTGGAGATTGTGTGGATAACTAAGATGATGATCAGAAAAGGGATTTCTGAAAGGGAAGAAGCCAGGCATGAGGACAACAAGGAAAACAAGAAAATGTTGTATGAGATCTTGCGTTGTATCAATATCCTGGAAACTATTACCAAATTGTTAGTAGAGGTAGAGAAGGACCAGAAATGCAAGCTGGAGCGGTTGGCAACCCAGTTCCACCTCTACCTACGATATGTCCATCACATGGACCTCACACCTACCGATGGACATGGTGTGCCAACTCAAAGTAGGAAGACTCACACGAACTCACATTAGGAAGATAACAAGAGCTAGGCGGATGGCGGGAAGGAGCACACCCAGGTGCAGAAACACTTCATAGTTCTGGATCAATGATATGGTATTCTATAGCTAGTAATACCAGACTTTATCATGTTAGCTCAGATATCTTTCACGCTCTAGTTTAGGAGGATGGTTTTAGTTTCTTCTTTTATGTATATGCTTTTTCTCCAACTGAAATGGAAGGTCTGGTTTGGTTTCCCTTGGTGGTAGACTAGAACCATCCCTCGCTACTTGTAACTTGCGCAACTAGGGACCCCCTGGTATGGTTTCCTTCTAGGCAGACTAGGAGGCCCACCTTTTGTATCATATTATTTTCAGTAATATAGATTCCTACACTCACTTACAAAAAACAAAAAGAATGATATGAATAAAAATAAGTATAGGTGGATATTGCACTTATAAGAATATAGTTCCATACTACACTTACAAGATTAAAATTATACTATTAAGGTACTTTTAATTTCTTTTCCTTGATAAAATAATCCTCAATTTTTCTCTTTTTCCTCTAACAATGAGTAGGAAGGTGGGAGATCAAAATTCTTAAAAGAAACTAGTTAGGAGTAGTAGTAACTAACTCTGAGTAGAAAAGTGTGAGATCAGAATCCTTAAAAGGAACCAATTCCTTATTTGAGTATGAGACATCAATTTCATGATGTCTTTTTGTTATAAATAACTTAAATTATATTAAAAAAACTTCCCACTTGGTTTGGTTTGTATATATTTTTCATACTTGAAAATAATGTGCAACATTCTCTCTCTTATAAACCAAGGACAACAACAATTTTTGTATTAGAAAATATTACTCCTATAGGTGTCGCTATATTGAAAAGTGCCAAAATAATCTATCTTATCTTTTAATTAGAGACATTAATATTGTGTATAGGAATTATGGATATTTACATATTCATCTCCTCTACATTAACACATGTGATTTTCAACATTAACTTCTTTATATTTATGAATGCACACATTTATCATTATTGTTTATGAAATTACTTCGTAGAAATTTTCAAATTGCGCCAAACAGTTTCACTATTTCACATTTACTTCACATTTACACATTTACTGTTATCAAATTAGGAAACATATAATCTGGCATATTGAACGAAAGGTCATGGAGATTTAGAACCTAGGAGTTGGAGAACACCACTTTCGAGACTTGAATTAATAATATCAGAATGGTAGGCTCTCAGGTTTTGGGGGAAAAATGGCCCATAATGAAGAGAAGGTGCATTTTGTGTTGAACAAGTTCATGACATTGAAGAATCAAGAGAATAAGAAGCCTAAAGAGAGGAATTTGTTCCTGGACTCAGAGTCTTGTGATATTGTAGAGGCAGACAAATGGAGGTAATAGAGAATTCAAAATATTGGATGAAAGGTCATGCAGATTCATAGCTTGAGCATTGGCGAACACTGCTTCCGAGACTTGAACAGAGAATATCAGATTGGTAGGATCTCAGGTTTTGGGGGGAAATGGCCTATAAAAAATAGAAGGCGTGGTCTATGCTAAACAGGTTCTTGATATTCAAGAATGAAGGGAAGAAGAATCCCAAGGAGAGGTGTTTGTTCCTCGCCTTAGAGTGCCATGATATCGTAGAGGAAATAAATTTGAGGTAGCAGATAATCCAAGAGATTGGATGAAAGGTCAAGTAGATTAAGAACCCAAGCCTTAGTGAACAACACCTTAGAGACCTCAATAGAGAAGATCAAACTTATAGGATCTTAGGTTTTGGGGGGAAAATGACCTGTAATGAAGAGAAGGCACATTCTATGCTCCACAGGTTACTGACATTCAAGAATGAAGAGAAGCATTCAAGAATGAAGAGAAGAAGAAGCCCAAAGAGAGGCATCCATTCGTATCCTCAAATTATTGTTATCTTTTAAAATAATCAAACAATTAAAAAAAACTTCTTACAGTTACTTATTCTGCCTCGTGGATTTAATGCATCTTAATTTGTTTTAAGAATATAAAGGGTTTACTACATTTCTTATATATATATATATATATATATATATATAGTTCTATTACATGTTACTTCATTATCAATATAATATGTTTCCTATAGCACGATAAAATGTTTCTTTTAAAAAGAATCAAACAATTTTTGAAAATTATGTAAGTAATTATGCTGATAGGCATATATGTATTGAGAATGGTAAGATTTAATATTGATCTTTTAATCATAAAGAGGGTTTTTATAGACATTATTTAATATGTTTAGAATATTCTTTGTCCTCATAAGAAATTAAAGGTTAAGATTTTATAAATTATCTTCCTTGCATATTGTTGATGATCTTTTTGGATACACAGTTTAATCCATAAAGCTCATCAACAATATGATTACTAACTGTGAAAACCTTCACTCTCATGTCTTCCTTGTATATCAAAACATGAACGTTGAGATTCACTAGTGAAATTATCTTGATAATGACCAATCAAATTATTTACTCCAACAAATGTGGTTTTTTACTGCACCTGGTTTTCATTGCTTCACTTTGGATTTTCCTATGCCTAGATTTTTTACTACATCACTCATTATCTTGTGAGGTGGTTTCACAAGATGGAAGTTATGATAATCAACCGATACCTATCATCATTCACCAAGTTCTATTACTTGTTATATGTTATTTCATTATTGTTCATTTTTCCAGAGAAACCCATAACTAACGTATCTATAACCTCTCTAATGTATCATTGGAATTTATTTTGTATGGATAAAACAAAACTTTTCCATCCATAGATGAACAATCTCATGTGTCTATGCATTGAACTAAATGTATGTGTTTTTCATTGAAGTATATTCCTAGAATTTTTTTTGTATGCATGTAGTTAAATTTTTCCATCTATCAATGAGCAATCTCCTCCATCTATGCATTGAAATAAGTGTGTTTAATTTTCATTAAAGTATATTAGGAAATACAAGAAGTCTATCAAATGGTCACTCTCTTCCATGTAATTATTAATGAATGTAAATGTTTTTTCTAAGTTAGTGGGTTTAATGGTTAAGAACATGTGTTTCCTCTTAAGAAGTTAAGAGATTCAAATCCAAAAGGGATAGGGCATGTACACCTCTAATGCATTGAGGGAATATCTTATCTCATAAACAAGAGGTCTCATACACCAATGTCGTTTTGTTCCCCCATTGTACACATGAGCACTTTAATATTTAGTATTCTCCTAAGCTCTTAGGGTTTACGCATAGATCCTTGTTGACGTTGACTTCAGATAAGAAAACACCACCGTATCAGGATTGTTAGTGATTGAAGAGTCCCATTTTCTCAGTTTCTTATAATTGACCTATTTTTATTGTAACTTTTAATTTTAAAATAATATAAAAACCTTTGATTGTGTATTCGATATACAATTTATATAAATAATTTAATTGTGTTTGGTACAGAATTTACATTCTAGTGCCCAAAGTACATTTGAGTGTTAATTTGTGCTCTCTATATATGTATAGATATACATATTCAAAATTGATATTATATTGGTTTGTATGTGTTATCACCATAACAATTTTCAGATAGGATCCAAGTCTTGGAAATTTAGCGAAGAGATACATTGCTATGGAAGCATGATAGTTTGGAGGATAAGGTCACATATGACGGCATGTGGACAAATATAGTGGAGGCGCGAAAGGTAGGACCCGACAGACCGTAGATCTTGAAGCATCCCAGATCAATGGCCAAGACCCATATCGGGCGGTGAAATAGCGCAATAGATAATTTTTTGAAGGTGGGCCGAAGAAAATATCATGGTTTCATTCCATGGACACGTGGCACCCTCAGAGGCACATCAGGGTGAAAATAAGTCTACCCAAAACTCTTCTTTCCAACCCTCGATATCGAAATTTGATGAGACCTAGCAGACTGTAGATCTTGGAGCGGCCTAGATCGACGACCAAGATACATATCAGGCATTGAAGTAGCGCGGAGGATAATTTTTCGAAGGTGGGAGGAAGAAAATACCATGGTTTCATTTCTTGGACGTGTGGCGCCATTAGAGGCACACCAGGGTGAAAATTGGTCTACTCAAAACCGTTTTCTCCAATCCCCGATATCGAAGAACACATATAAAAGGAGGGTCCCGGTCATTATTCTATAATATTTCAAAGCACTCAAACGTTTGAAAAGTGGCACAAACTCCCCATTTGAAATTAAATCTCAACAGTGAACCATTTTCGCACAATCTTCGTCGAGTTACAGGTATTTTTCATCATGGCCACCAACCCTGTCGTTTTATCCGTGAAAGAGAAAGACTCCACCTCTAAAGAAAAAGCCCTAATTAATAACAGGGATTCCGATGTATTTGACATAGAAATTACAATTTCACCCATTTCTGTGTCCAGATCCAATTTGCTAGACAATGTTGGAAAACAGATACCCTTCCTTGATGTGGCCCAAGATTCCATTACCCCTTACACCATAGAAGTTGTCTTCCCTTTCCTAGAGTTCATAAGCTGGCATACACAACATTATTCATAGGAAGAAAGGGTCATTTTGAATAAGTTAAGGTCAGAGGTTTTATGTGAAATAGATAGTCCATCAATTCGACAGACCCTTAATATACCAGAGTCTTCCCCCACTGTGTCAGAGCCCTTCAAGGAAGAGAAAATGATCACAGTCTACCGAAAGTGTCCCCCCGAAGTAAAAACACTATTTCTGCAAACCATTGTTAAACCTGAACACCATTCTGAAAGTCTGTCATTACTTGTCAGTGTAAGCGTCATGGTTATTGAAGTCCAGTGGGCTTGTTCCTTAGTCAAATTTTAGGGTTGGATAATGACAAATTTGTACTATAAGTCATGTTGGGTTTCTTGTTGACCTTTTTTATGTCAGAGTCTATTCAGTTAGTTTGTATAAGTTTTGACAAGTTCATTGCTGACAATATGCACCAACACTAGTAAATTTCAATTCATTGAGACACTTCAGGTACTACACGCACTTTCTGAGAATTCTCATGGAATCAAATAAGACCGAATTCCCTGAAGCAACATTCATCTCGTCTGAATGAAAAATAATCACCATGCTTATTTTCATAAACAAGATTATGTCCAGGTTTTATAGTCTCATCTTCGGCATGGACCTGCCAAGGGTTTTGGAAGAAATGAAAATCTCTTTACAACCTAATCCAGAAAATAGGGTGGGAGATTGGATATTGTTTTTATAGTCTACTGTAATTTGGGTATACGGTTATCAAGAGGGACCTTACCTTTTACCATTCTTTTTGACTCCCAGATTATTTTCCTTAGAGTTCATCAGACAAAAGATCATTTTAGAGACAAAGCATTTTATGAAAACGCACAAGGCATCTAACTTAAAAATCCCTTTCATGGTAGGGCCCTTTGTGGTAAATACCAAGTCTTGTTTACCTAAGATTCAAGCCAAACTCAGTGAATTTGGGTTTACACAGTTACAAGGGAGGAGATATGACTCACACCATATCATATCTAAGAGAAGACTGATGAGTAGACAAAGCCCCTACGAACATGAGCAAGTTGAAGAATTTGATATATTGGCAAACTTGGAAGCCTGTGAAAATATAGAAGTCACTTTGTAGCTTGATCATACAAAACAAATAGAGTCTGCCCCTCAGCAGGTCCAAACACAGAAAAATTCTCCAAAGTTGATTATTAAAGCTCCAAAGGTGTGTGTTTATAACAAGAGGAGTAGTTCAGAGGCATTGGATGTGAGCAGTCAGAAAGATATTCTCAAGAAAATGAAAATCACACCATATTCTTAGGTAGTGGACTTGGAAGAAGAAGAACCTAAAGAGAAAATGAGCATGGAAATGGTGGAAAGTGCAACCAAGAATGAAGAGGATGGTACATGAAGCATGCCACAAAGTGAAAGCAACTCAAGGGTTTTCAGCAACAAGAAACATGTATATAGCAAGACACCTGGGGTAGTTTATCAGCCCAAAGAAGACTTAATGAACCAATATGATGTGAAGGGAAGTATGGCCAATAGTGAAATAAGAGACCTATTGCTCGAGGTAGATAAGATCTCCCAGCATAAGTCTTCCCTTCTCTCATTCAGGGATGTGGAAAGAAACACATTTAACATAGCAGTGGCAGATGATGATAAAGTGTCTGAAATCAAGATGCATTATGAAAATATTGGTGTCCCAGACAAAGTAAAGTTCCACAGGAATGGCAGTGACATGCTATATTTAGACTACCTGAGTTTAGGTATGAGGGTTTCGATATTGACGACACATGCACTCAAATTAGATGGTCAATTGAAGTAGGATAAAGCATCCAACAAAGCTTGGAAAACATAGGTCAAACGATTGGAATCTGAAGGCCCTCAAGGGGTAAAGGCTTCTTTAAATGAGAAAGAGAAGATGATCCAAAGCCTAAAGAAGAATTTTAAGATGTCCTCCACAGAACATCCACAGACAACAGAGATATTTTCTCTAGAGAAAGAAAAAGAGGCATTCAGATAAGAAACACTAAATTACAAAGCTAAAGTGTTGCTGTTGGAAAAGAGAAAGAGAATTGGTCACAAGGACAAGTAGCAACATCATATATGGTTGTTATTATACCTGCTAATACAAAAGCTGGATCAAGCACTGATGGATTTGTTTAGGCTATGTCCCAATTAAGTTTATAGACAAGAGAAATCAAAAGCCTTAAGGAGGTATTAGAAAAGTTGAAACAAGAGATGAAAATAAAAGATGAAAATATAGCTCAACTCCAAAGAGAGAATCAAGATTTGCAAGAAAGAGTAAACAAGCTGAAAACGAGGTTAAAAGGTAAAACATTATTACAAGGAGCTAAACATGTGATCTGGGATGCTATTGTTGCAGAGGCTGCTAAGTCCAGGGTTTATCTGAGTTTTATAAATGATAAAGACAACGTGGCTAACTGATCTAAAAATAGTGGGTTGACTTGTTATGCTATGCAAGCACCCTCTACTTCATTAAAATAAACTTTTCAGGACCTTTCTCAATGTGTTAAAATGTGCAAAATAAATTATGTGCCAAGTTTA
This sequence comes from Picea sitchensis, assembly GCA_010110895.2. NCBI lineage: Eukaryota > Viridiplantae > Streptophyta > Pinopsida > Pinales > Pinaceae > Picea > Picea sitchensis. The sequence continues at coordinate 98,761 of SNQJ01S0008910.1, read as the reverse complement.
TGTATCTTCTTTTAAATGCTTATGTGTGAGGTTTTTGCAAGATTAAATATGTTGTTTTCATAAATACAACAGAAAAAATAACTTGCAGCAAATAATAACTAGCAAACACTCACAACAAGAACATCATGATAAAGGAGTTCACCCCTCTCTGGGCTACATCTCCTTGAGCCTCCATCAATGGACTTGGCTCTCTGGGATTAATTTGTCAAAGATTATTTTACAAGCTGCTGCTCAACTCCAATGGAAATTCTGGCTGTACCAATGGGATCAGAATACATAAAAACCCCAAAAATGACTAATAGAACTCTGAAAACGGATCATGGCTCATCCGGGCATGACCTCTTCTACATGTGGCCTTAAGCTTCCCTGAGCTTCTCTTTGGAAAAAACACCTGTAAAAGTCCTCAAATGGATCTGAAACCTATCCCAAAGTGTTCAGAGCATAATAATTAGTCAAAAATGATTATTCAATCACAGAAAACAAACATAGGCTCATCTGAGCAAGACCTCAAACAATGAGGGCTTCAAGCTCCCTGAAGCTTTCTGAAACTTCAATGGTTAAAAAAATGCAAAATAAGTCTTCAAATGGTTTTGAAAACAATTCCAATGGATTTAGAACGTCCAAAAACCCCTAGCTGGGCTTTTACGACACCTCATTCGGCCAAAAAATGAAGAAGATAGACCTCCTGCCATTCTCTTCCTTCAAGCTTGCTGTCTCTGGTTCGCCAAAACGCACCTCCTGTACGTTCAACCAAGAACACGCTCCAAAAAGTGTGCTTAAACCCAACACTGGGTGCAACCGCATAACGGTGCAAACTGTAGGACGATTAACAGAACTAAACCCCCCAACCACAGGCCGTTGGGCATATGGGCACCATACGACCATGCACAAATACAAAAAGATGAGTTTTGTTTAAAAAACCAATGGCTAAACGCCACTTTTCGGGCGCGTGGTTAAATCGTTTAAACCGAATCCGAATTCTCGTGCACAAATAGACACATTCATATGTAATGGAGTGCGCGACCGGGGGCTAACCTTTTTGTACCAAATCCCGCGCACACAAATGACAGGGTCATATGATATTCACCGAATTCGCGGGCTAACCATTCAAAATGCGCCATAATTTGTGGACAGGTCACATGGTAATATGCATGTGAATGGGGGCTGGGGCTTAGCCCCAGCCTTGTCCGTGCCCAAACATTAATATATGCAAGCTTAAATATATATGAAATGGTATATATAACAAGTAATAAAGTATGGCGCATTGGCAGGGTGGCTCTTGCCAAGACTTTAGACTATGGGGGAGGTCCATGGTTCAAACCCCACGGAGTCCATAACATTTTGAACTAACAACCAATACAAATAACGGGGTGCCACGTGGCAGCCCATGACTGGGCCACGTGGCACCAAAACACTGGCCAAAATGACACCACGTGTCACATCGTGATTCGCCCAAATTTGCCAATGAGTGAAGGCCACATCATCATATGCCATTTGGACGTACAACCTCTACCACATCAGTGTATGGTCATACCACGTCAGCATCCGTACTGAATGTACGGACTGCACAGTCAGCGTCCTTTTTTTACCTATTTGACGATTCGAACAGATCACGATATATCTCGCTCCCGACGTCCGATTGAACCCAAACAAGTTGTGTTGGGTTCGTGACAACGAGGGATACACTCTTATTCGTTTTGAGGCAATTCCGAGAACTTTTTTTTTTGAGCTAAAATTTGACCCCTGGTCCAGATTTTGATCACTACCATGGCCCAAAGCAGGTGTACTATTGTTAATGAAACATTAGCCAAGAAACCCTCGGAATGGGCCCAGAACATTATTGATTTTCTGATTTCTGTTCCCACTGCTAATCTTCAGACTAATGAGGTAAATGACAGAATTGCATTGATCATCTAGGCTAGGAGGATCATCACCAAGCAAAACTTGCTCAAATTGGTTCAAAACAAAGATATGCAAATGGAGAACAATATACATAAGTTTAATGATACATTTAAACAATTGTTTATCAAGGACCTCCCAAAAATTTGGGATGGAAAAGGTAAATTATACAATCAATAAGACTACAATTCTCTCCTCATTCAGTGTAGAATGAATCATTCCAAATTTGAAGCTATGGAGGAAAGTCTAAAAGGCCCAAGTTTGGCACAGTATTTGGTCGCGGAATTTGAGATTTTGAATCAGTTTAAAACAATGAAGATTGGGTTTCTGACTATGTCCTACGCTACGTGCATTTACCTGGAGATTTTGATAGAGGAGATGATGGATTACGAGATTCCTTCTAACTCACATAGGAAGGAAATCGTGCGGTTGACCAAGATGAAATGCAATTTTCCCAGAACCAGTAAGTGACCTCTAGGTGTCACCAAACCAACAAGTTCGACAGAAGATCAGGGCAAGACAAATGTCGTAAAGGAAGCTGAGCAGTCAGAGAAATATGCCCCTAGTTTTGAAACATCCTTTTGTTTAATCATTGTAAATTGGTTCATATACCGAGACTGCCAGTTGAAATTATTATAATCAGTTTTAGAAGCTGAAACATTTCATTTTCAACAATTTTAATCGAATTATATAAATACTGGGACATTTGAATGAATTAATGTTGGAAGAAGTGCAAGGGCACTTTTTTGGTTGTTTCGAACTCTATTGTAACTTTCTGAAGCTGAATTGAATATATATGCAAAAGCTTTTGAAGTCTCTATGAAAAGATTCTAATGGTGGTGATATGAGATTGGTCTTCCTTCATTGTATGTATTTCCTGTGATCTTTTATTCCATTTGCATTTTCTTCTGTTTAAATTGGAGAGTTAAAGGCCCATAATTCATCTTATGATCCTATTGGATTAAGCAATTTAAACTATGTAATTTTCTTCTTAACGAATTCAAAATTCATTTTAGTAATGCTCTGATGCAGTTATTTGTTTTCTCTATCTTCCCACACTCTACTTAATCCAAAATAACTCATATTCATAGCCTCGTTTAGCCTTTATTCTCTGGAGAGTTTTACTGGTTGATCATTGTTTTCTTTCACTTTCAAAATTTTGACTCCATAGCCCTGCGTGTTCCTCCCCTTCCTCGCCAACAAATTTATAAAAAAAACCCAAAACAAACCAAATCTAGCCACTGATTACCAAAGAAATATCAAGTGACATGAGAGATCCCTCTCTGAGTTGAACAGGATAGTGCTTCAGCTCTAAAGTAGGTTGAAACAATCACCTCTGTCATTTGTCTATCAACCAGATAAATTTTATAGAGTGCTAATAGTATGAATAAGAATACAAAATAAAATAAATGATTTTATTTAAAAATTACATAATTTATTTATTTACTTTTAATACATTAGTGCAAATCTGTCTTAATTAAGGATCTACTATGGACTGATAAATCAAATATCTATAAATGATTTTTTTTTTTTTGTTTGTTTGTTTAAGTAGACCAAATCCCTAAAAGTACAAAATTTTCCTAAAGTGNAGAGAGAGAGAGAGAGAGAGAGAGAGAGAGAGAGATGTCAACTCCATTATGAGCATGAAAGGAATTACACATTTCCCTCATAATAATTTTAACCATAATTTTTTTTTAACTTTACATTAAAATATTTTGTTTGTTATTAATTTTTTTTTAAATGCCATGTATCAAAACCATATTAAATATTGAAGGAATTACACATTTTCTTCATCTAGAAAAGCAGATACACATTTTTTTTACTTTCAATTACTTTATGTTTAGCTTCATATAAAAAGTTGATGTAGACATTAAAATATTTTTTTGTTATTAATATGTTTTTTAAATGTCATGTGTGAACTCCATGTTGAACATGGAAAGAATTAAGCACCTCCCTCATCCCGTGGATGCATAAAGTACCTATTTAGAGAAGAAGAAAGCACTCGTGGATAGATGAAGTTGATATAAACATATTCTATTTAAGTTGGATATTGAAATATTTTATTTATGGTTGTTAGCACAAAACTAATTACGCATAAAACAACTCTCAACAAATAAAGTGATTTTAATTGAATGATTTTAGATAGTATATTTTAATTTTAAAATAATACAATTTTTTTTAATA
>SNQJ01S0008910.1:74920-92355 GCA_010110895.2 Picea sitchensis | reverse complement strand
GAACTCCCGAACCGCGAAATCCCGATAGAACAAGAGGGAGACAGGTGTCAGGGCGAGAAGCCTCACCTGGGATGTTGACAGGTGGCATCGGAGAATCGGGGTTCGGGGTTTTGTGATGCAAGGGAATTGCAACTGGTGAAGTCACGATCCCGCGATCCCCGATCGCACGAGTGAAGGAGGTAACGTAGTTGGTGGGGCCTCCAGAGCAAGTGGAGGACAAGTGGCGTGCTGTCGGAGTTTCGGGGTTCGGAGATTTGTGTTGCATGAGACGCGCGACACCACTACTGCCGATTTCCCGATAGGGAAACTCCCGAATAGAAGCGTTGACCCGTTGACCATCGGGAGTCGGGGTTTTGTTGTGTGGGTGAATGTGTTCGCGTGAACCACGAACTCCCGAGTCGCGATATCCCGGTTTCCGACGTGGGAGATAGCTGAAGGAGTTACTGTGGGTGACTCGTAACTCCCGAGGGGAGTTGGAAGAGCTTAGACTCTTCGGGCCCGTGATTGAAGAAGGTCCTGGTGGAGCAGGCTGCTCGCTGAGGGGCAGGTTGCGTCAAAATACCTGAAGTCCTGTAGTTCCGAAGTAAATGAGAACTGTCCATCTTATCGTACACATGATCGTTGATTTTGATAAGTGATCATGAAATCAATTGGCTTAACGCCTGGTCACCACATGAGGTTGTATGGAATAAAGAAACAAAGGGAGAAAGAAGAGGAAACACTTAAATTAATAAGCCCATGGTCCTGCGCCTATGGTCATATGTAAATGGTTTGAAGGAAGCACCTCTACATAATTTGATTTCTGCAATATTTACAGAGACGTGAAATTAAGTTAAATGAAATCGATGTTGTGATTGATTAATGAAAAGAATTTTCATTAAATTAAAAAGGCTTCTCGATAATATTTGAATAAAGAAAAACAAACGAGATTATTATTAAATAAAGAGGTACGATGGTCCAAACAAAGGGACACAATGTTTCATAGCTCATACCAGTTGGAAGAATCTATAAATGAGAAAGAGTGTTGAGAAAAAAACGTCTCTACAGTCCAGATCAGAATATCAAAAGAAGAAGCAGATTCCCAGAAGGAAAGATGAAGATACTTATGCAGTGAGGGTGGAAGCGAGGAGCATGGAAGGATTCATATCCTTACTAAGAAAATTGTAAAAGATAAGGGAGGTGGTGCTTCCTAGGGTTGGCACCCTAAATACAAGGGAGTTGGTGCTTCCTAGGGTTGGTTCCCTAAAGACGAGGGAGTTGGTGCTTCCTAGGGTTGGTTCCCTGAAAAAGGGGATCTGTGTCTCCTAGAGTTGGTGCTCTAAAGAGGATTGGTGTCCTTCATTATTCTTTATAAAACCTTGTAATTGATGTTAAATATATTTATATAATTGATTTTTCATACAATTCATTGTTGATTTATTGTGGTGATCAATAAAATATAAAAAGTAACTGTTAATTGTGAAAAATGTGTAATACTGATTCAACCCCCCCTCTCAGTATTCCAACAATTGGTATGAGAGTGGGTTCCTTCAGCACAGTCTAACAACTGAAAGGTAGATCCTGAAAATGGATCAACAAGAGGGAATGTCTAACAACAAAGCACCATTGTTTAATGGAGGAGGCTATGCTCTATTGAAAATAAGAATGAAAAAATTCTTGTTGGCTCTTGGTTTTGATATCTAACAATCTGTTGTAGATGGTTACACTACACCAACTACTCCACCCAAAAATGTTGCAGGAAAGAAAATCTGTAATGACAACTCAAGAGCAGTTAATGGAATTCTAGGAGGGTTTACTAATTCTAGATGTGTGAAGGTTATGCATTGTAAATTAGCCAAATAAATCCGGGACAACTTGGGGGTTGTATATGAAGGTGATGACAAAGTTAGGGAATCCAAACTACAGACCTATAGAACTTAGTTTGAAAATCTGAAAATGAAAGAAAAAGAAAATATTGTTGAGTACCTTCATAGGGTAGATGAAGTGGTTAATTCAATCAGAGCGGAAGGAGAAGAAATTACAGATAAAACCATTGTGCAAAAAGTACTAAGGTCATTACCTATGAGATATGATGCAAATATTTCTTCAATTGAACACATATCTGATCTAGACACACTCACAGTTGATCAACTTCATGGAATTTTTACAGCTTATGAAATGAGAACAAGAAATAATAAATCATCAAAAGATGAAACAACCTTTAAAGCATCTAAGAAAAATATTAGGCAGGAGAAAAAGACCAATGATAAGCTATCAGATATATCAGATGTAGAAGAGACCAAATTTATAAAGAAACTCCAGAAAGGATTTGGAAAATATATAGGAAATTTACTCTTCAAAATTTTCAACTGTGGCATAATTTGACACTTTTCTAACAAATGTCCCTATCCCAAGCAGGAGGAAAATGATGAAGAAGTTCACAACCAGAAAAACGAATACAAGAAGAAATTTATAAGAAAAAGAAAAACTTCTACTCCAAAGAACACAACAAATCTTCAAACATAAGTGAAGATGAAAATTCAGAGATTTTGTTTATGGGAATGAAAAATCAAGATGATAAACATTTAGAAGATGAAGAAGAAGGGGACTTCGAAGAAGAAATCCTTAGTGTAATTAAAGAACTAGGAAAAACTAAAAAACAAAACAGGGTACTAAGAAGAGAGCTTCTAGAGATTAAAGAAGCTACTAAATCAAGAGAGAGGGAAGTTTACAAAACCATCAAGGATTTAGAACATGCCATCAGTGATTTCAATTCCCATCTCCTGGAAGCTAATAAAACTGAAGAAATCATTCTACAACAACTTAATGATAAAAAACAAGTATGTGAGAAACTAGAAGCTGAGATTAAGATACTAAAAAGTGAAATTGGGAAAGTAAATAAGGGATCACAATTTGAAAATAGTTCAAGGATCTTGAATGAAATTATCAGTATTCAAAGATCACCAAACAACAAGACTGGTTTGGGATACACTCAAGACTCAACTTATGCATCACAAGGATCTGTCAAGAAACCAATCAACTATGCAGATGCTCTGAAAAACTCATTTAGAAAATATGAAACCATTGAAAACGGTTACACATAAACAAAAATCAACACGCTCCACTGGAGTAAAATATGACCAAAATAAATTCATCAGAAGAAATACCCCTAAATATTTATTTATTGGATATTTCTACTCTTGCAATAATTTTGGACATAAGGAAGTACACTGCAAAGATTATGGACAAGACAATAATAGAAATGTCCAAAAAGATAAGAACACCAAGTACAATAAACAAAAGAGAAACTATAACTCATTTTCTCCTTTGCAAGATTTCAATAGTGAATTCCAAAAATGAAACAACTATGGTCATAAAACAAGTGATTATAGCTTGCTAAAATATGAAAAAAAGAAAGATATTCCCATAATAAAAAAGAATGGAGGAAAAAGAAAACATAGTGCAATGTATCATTATATGCGAGAAATAAAGAGTGTCAGTGTTATGTAGATAGTGAGTGTTCCAAACACATGACTGGATATCAAAGTAAATTTCTCAAGCTAAATAAGAAAGGAAAAGGAAAAGTAATTTTTGGAGATAATATATCAGCCAAGATATTGGGAAAAGACACTGTTAGTTTAGGAAATAATAAAACCAAAGAAGAAGATGTACTTTTGGTAGAAAATCTCAAACCAAATATTATAAGTGTAAGTCAGACTTGTGATCAGGGTGACATACTTGTTTCTTGGAAATGTGAAATTGGAAAAAAGGACACTGGAAAGCTAGTGGCAGTTGCACCAAGAACATCAAGTAATGTGTACATCCTCGATATAGAACAATAAAAATATTGCTTGATCCAAGTAGATGAAGTTGGCTATGGCATAGAAGGTTGGAACATTTAATCTTCAACAACTTGATTAAAGCCAACGAAAAAGAAGCCGTTAGGGACATGCCAAAAGTGATTAAACCTTCAGATCCTATTTGTAAACATTGTCAAATAGGAAAGAAAACAAGAGTTAGGTTCAAAACAAAAGAGCATTCCACAACTAAACCATTAGAGGTTATTCACACAGATCTATGTAGACCTACCATAACCAAAATCACTTATGGTGAACATTATTTTATGTTGATTGTTGATGATTACACAAGACTGACCTAGGTTTTCTTTTTAAAATAAAAATCAGAAGCCTTTAAGAAATTTAAAATATGTAAAGCTCTTGTAGAAAATGAAACAGATCTAATAATTAAGTGTCTAATATAAGACAATGGAGGAGCTTTCACCTCTAAAGAGTTCACTCAATTCTATTAAAACCATGGTATCAAAAGATAGTTTTCAGCTCCGAGGACTCCTCAACAGAATGCAGTGGTAGAAAGGAAAAACAAAATAGTTCAAGAAGTTGCAAGAACTATGATAAACGAAGCCAAAATTCCAGACAAATTTTGGAGAGATGCAATCCACACAATAGTTCACATACTTAATAGAGCTCATTTGAGACCCAATCATGACAAAACCCCTTATGAACTATGGTTTGGGAGGCTAGCCTCTGTAAAATACTTTAAAACTTTTGGAAGTAAATGTTACATAAATAATGATGAAGATAACCTAGGAAAGTTTGACCCGAGATCTGATGAAGGAATATTCTTAGGATACTCATCAAATAAAAAGGCATACAAATGTTATAATCTCAGACTACTAAAAATAGTGGAAAGTTCAAATGTAAAAATAGATGATCTAATAAAGGGCATATCCCAAGGATTTGATAAAAAAATCTCAACAAAAAGATGATGATATAAAATATTAACAAGAGTATGATGATGTAGAATATTAGCAAGAAGATTATGATTGTTGGCCCTTGGTTATGGAAGCAAGCGAAGATCAAGGAAGAGAAGGTGAAATGTGAATTACGCGGAAGGCACAGTGACTGCTACTGGGTCGAAGTGAGTAGAAGAGCATAAAAGATAGAGATAAGTAAGAGAAATAAAGCCGTTGGACGAGGAGATCGAGGATTATAGATCAACAAGGAAGAAGGATCGTGGATAACCCAACAAGAGGAAAAATCCACCGTTGGATGCATTGGAGCACCATGCGAGAAGGAAGGAAAGACAGGCTGGTAAAGCCATGAAAACGTGGGTCAAGTTGACCTAGGGTTTTAGACACATAGGTTTTTGGTATCTAGGGTATTTAATATAGAAAAATTGAATAGTTTGGCCCTTTGGATTTACAATGCAATTCTTAGCCTTTATGCACACCAGGTAGGATTACGTCTCTAATTTCCAATATAAGTTTATAGAAAATATGTAAATCACAAACTACAACTTACGCAAGATGAACCATCAAAGTTGGCTCAAATTTGAGACCAGGGCATGCATTTGAGTCCGAGGTAGTTTTCCCTTCAAATTTACATGAAATCCGAATTCTAGGTGCATGAAAGCAACCTCTCTTGTTCTTCAATTGAAATTTCGATGCATAGGTAAATTTACCATTTATGTAACTCCATATTAAAAATTATAAAACAAATATTGGAGCTACAGGGAATCTTGGGCATGTATTTTCATTTATTCACTTAGTACAATTTATACCTTGCAAATTACGAGGAAAAAATTTCCTCTTTTGCACAACCACCCTTTTAAACTTGCAATTGCAAAATAAACAATATGAGCATGTCTAGTATGATAAGCCACATCCAAAGAAACTGACACAACTCAAATATAAAGTATAATACAACATTGGATTACTTTTTAAAAACATTTTTTGCATTTCCAGGGTTTTACTATGCATCTCTTTCCTATTTTTGCACAAATGAGTATTTTATGACTCTTAATGATAAACTGACATTTGGTTTCTATCTTAACCCACCATTCTCTGATTCATCAAGATCCCATGAATCTTTGTGCAAATAAATCATATTTTTGAGTGTAAATGAACTTCTAATTGTACAAATAGGTTATAAATATTGGAATGATCAATTTACAACTTAAATCCTAAATTATTGATCCTTATCCAACTTTGGTTGTGTAGTTTAATATAACCAACTTTAACAATTTGGCCCTTTGGTTTTACAATGCAATTCTTAGCCTTTATGCACACCAGGCAGGATTATGTCTCAAAAATCCAGTATAAGTTTATAGACATGTGTAAAATCACAAAATACATCTTATGCAAGACAAATCACTAAATTTAACTCAAATTTGAGACTAGGGCATGCATTTGAGGAGGAGGCAGTTTTCCCTTCAAATTTACATGAAATCCCAATTCTAGGTGCATGAAAGAAATCTCTCTTGTTATTCAATTTAACTGTAGATGCATAGTTAAATTTATCATTTATGTAACTCCATCTTAAAACTTATAAAGAGATTTTTTGAGCTACAGGGAAGTTTCAGAGTGCATTTTCATTTAGTCACTTATTACAATTTATACCTTGCAAATTACAAGGAAAACTTTGCCTCTTTTGCACAACCACACTTTTAAACTTACAATTGCAAAATAAAGGACATGAGCATGTATACTATGATAAACCACATCCCCAGTAACTGAAACAACTCAAATCTAAGTTATAATGCAACATTGGTTTACTTTTTACAAACAATTTTTTCATTTCCAGGGTTTTACTATGCATTTCTTGCCTAGTTTTGCACATAAGAGTCTTTTATGACTCTTAAAGAAAAAATGACATTTGGTTTCTATCCTAACTCACCATCCTATGATTCATCAAAATGACATGAATATTTGTGCATATAAATAATCCTTTTTGGAGTGTAAATGCACTACTAATTGTACAAACATGTTATACATATTGGAATGATCAATTTACAACTTAAATCCTAAATTATTGATCCTTAGTCAACTTTGAGCATGCAATTTAATATAGCCAACTTTAACAATTTGGCCCTTTGATTTTAAAATGCAATTCTTAGCCTGTATGCACACCAGGTAGGCTTATGTATCAAAATTTCAATACCATTTTATAGACATGTGTAAAATCACAAACTACATCTAATGCAAGTTGAACCACTAAATTTGGCTCAAATTTGAGACCAGGGCGTGCATTTGAGACTGAGACAATATTCCCTTCAAATTTACGTGAAATCCCAATTCTAGGTGCATGAAAGCAACCTCTCATGTTCTTCAATTAAACTTTAGATGCACAGATCAATTCACCATTTATGTAAATCCATCTTGAAACTTATAAAATGAATTTTGGAGCTACAAGAAAGAGTGGGTGTGAATTTTCATTTAGTCACTTAGTACAACTTATACCTTGCAAATTACAAGGAAAACTTTGTCTCTTTTGCATAGCCACTGATGCAGACCCCCTACCTTAGTAGGGTCTTGCGACCTCCCGGTCTCTAGATCTATCTTCTTTTGAGCCGAAATGGCTCTTCAGACTCCTGCTGGAACCCTTTGAATGAATCCACAGGTCCTCTTTCCCCTTTGCGCAGGTCCTGCAAAAACAAAAAACCCACGACTACTCTGCGCGCTCTGGGCACAAATTCAAAATAGTGTGAGCGATATCCCTTGGGCTAGGCCCCACCTCCATGCGACCACAAACTTTCCTTAGCACAAGCACCCTTCGTGACTCACGATATCGCGAGTTCGTGAGTCGAAGACCCTCGACTCCTCTTTCTCCAAACGTCGATACCCGAGATGCGATATGGGTATGTCTCCTCCCTGTTAGCACCTTCTGTACATAACCACCAGCTAGGGATAAGTGCTAGCACTACTCACAACTCGTGACTTCACGAGTTGGAGTGTTGAGCCCTCGTGCTCCTCCTTTGCGAAATCCCGAAGCACGATAAGTCAACAATGGGTTGACTTCCTTTACCACTGCTTGCAACTCGCGACTTTGCAAGTTGGAATGTTGAACCCTCGTGCTCCTCCTTTGCGAAACCCTAATACACAATGTAGAGAGGCACCAAATCTCATGGATCTCCTTCCTCCTCGATCGACGGTTCAGGCCGAATCGCGACTTTGCAATTCGAGGGTTTGAAGCGCAAAGAACTTTGCCTCCTAGCTCGTGATACCTGAGTTCGCGAAATGGACTGACCTCGCTATTTCGCGATCTCGCGACTCAGGGTTTTGGGAGACAAGACCTCTGTCCTTCCATCTTGCGATACCTGAGATCACGATGTGGACCAATGGTCCAAATCTGCTGCTTAGTCAATGACCAAGATTGAATCCCGACTATCTTCCAGATATCTGCCACCTGTCCTCCAAAATGGATGGTCCTGATCCTTTTCGGGACTTCACAGGTTGTGAAGCCAAAAGGCTTCTCCCTTTTCCTCTCGATGCTCGGTCCTCCGAAATCAGTGGATCTTTGCCACGTGTCCTTCCGGATGGACAGTCCTGATCTTTTTAGGACTTCACGGATTACGAAGCCGAAAGACTCCCCCTTCCTTCTACTAGGATGAGGGTTAAACCTCACGCACCTTCTTTGGATCTGACGGCTCACGGACATCGATGCTAGATATGATGGTTCAGACCCTCCCTCCTGTTCTTTGATCCGACGGTTCTCAAGCCACCTCAGTCCAGAGCCGATGGTCTGGACTCCTTTCGGGATTTCACGAATCGGGGATTCACGATGTAGTGTCTCCATGACCTCTTGCTGCTCCAAGTTTCAAACTTTGAAATGTCGAAACTCAAGGGTTTACACCCCGTGTATCTTCACCCGATCAAATGGTTGTCGGGATTTCAACACTTCTCTATGAAGTGTCTCTGCCATTCATCTTCGACTGCTCTCCTACGCACGCTCCCAGAGGTTAGCCTCTGTGCGCTTTCTTCCGGATCTGACGGTTGTCAGGTCTTTGCACAAGATCTAACAACAACTGTAACTCCTCCCTTGTGTGCTCTCCCCCTTCACTTTGTTAACTCATAAACCTTGAAATTTTTTCTCTGCGCACGTTCTTCTCGTGCTTTCTCTTATGAGCTTATGGACTTAGAACAAGCCCACTCTCGCACACTCCTGGTGCTCCTGAGATTTCGAATAACTCAGATTCATGAAGTTTTCTTGGGAAGAAAACTTCTTACGCCCAACTGGCGTTCTCCTCCTCGATTCACACCTTGTAGAGAAAACAGAGCGTTCAACAACTCTGTAAGTGTCTCTCCTCCACACTTATTCTCCCTGAACTCGAAAGAGTTCCTTCTGTGCACGCTTGTACTAATTCAATGCCCGCCTGGCAGAGTCCTCGAGAATCCTCAGTGATTCTGTCTTCTGGTTGAACTCGAGACAAAGTTCTTTCCTCAATGCACTCTGTGCATCTTCTCAATGCCCACCTGGCAGAGCTTCCACAGAACCTTCAGTAGTTCTGTCTCCTTCTGAACTTGAAAGAAAGTTCTTTCTTGTGCACACCTTGCACTTCTACTGGTGAAGGTCCAACGCTATCCCTCCTGAGTTTTCCTGAGGCTGTCTCACCTCTGTCAACGCACACCTTGCGAAATCTGTGCACTCCTTGCACCTGGAAACTCTAAGACGGGAAAAGATTGAAACCTCTGCAAATGCTTCACCAGTTATGCATTCAAAACAGAAATTGCATAATAATATGTACACACACACAGACAATTATACAGGAAAAACTTCCACTCTCTCCTTGAGTATCTACCTTAATTCCTAACTCATTCTCCCTAATTACAAAGAGGGATTTCTCATGAGATTATCCTCCACCTCACCATTTTTGAGTCATCGCTCTCACAGAGTGGCTCTTACGGCTAAATTACACAAAATGAGTGTCTAGGCTTGACTACGACCTGGGCTTGCTACAAGTTACCGGTTAGGGAAACCTCAACCACTTCCTGTACAAAGGTGTGGATTGGCATTAAAATCCTTACAATGCAAATCCCCAAATGGGATCCGATTTTTTTCAAAATTTTGGAAAACGAGAGGGATTTATCTCTCTCCTTCACGAATGCACGCTGAATGTGCTGGTTGGCTGGCGCTTAGGCTGGGGTGGAGTGATGCTCCTGCATCAGCCACCCTTTTTAAACTTGCAATTGAAAAATAAACAACATGAGTAGGTATAATATGATAAACCACATCCCCGACAGCTGGCACAACTCAAATATAAGTTATAATACAACATTGGGATACCTTTTACAAACAAAATTTGCATTTCCAAGGTTTTACTATGCATCTATTGCCTATTTTTTCACAAAAGAGTCTTTTATGACTCTTAATGGAAAATTTTCCTTGTTTTATCTTCTAACCCACCATCCTTTGATTCATCAAAATGCCATGAATATTTGCGCATAGAAATCATCCTTTTTGGAGTGTAAATGCACTACTAATCATACAAACATGTTATACATATTGGAATGATCAATTTATAGCTTAAATCCTACATTATTGATCCTTATCCAACTGTGGACGTGCAATTTAATATAATCAACTTTAATAATTTGACATTTTGGTTTTACAATGCAATTTTTATCCTTTATGCACACCAGGTAGGTTAATGTCTCAAAATGTCAATATAAGTTTATAGACATGTGTGAAATCACAAACTACAGCTTATGAAAGATGAACCACCAAAGTTCGCTCAAATTTGAGACTAGGATGTGCATCCGAGGCTGAGACAATTTTCCCTTCAAATTTACATGAAATCCCAATTCCAGGTGCATGAAAGCAACCTCCCTTGTTCTTGAATTGAACTTTAGATGCATAGGTAAATTTACAATTGATGTAAATCCATCTTAAAACTTTTAAAAAAACTTTTGGAGCTAGGAAGCTTGGGTGTGGATTTTCATTTAGTCACTTAGTACAGTTTATACCTTGCAAATTACAATGTAAACTTTGTATCTTTTGCACAACCACCCTTTTTAAACTTGCAATTACAAAATAAACAACATGACCATATCTACTATGATAAACCACATCCCCAACAACTTGAACAACTCAAATATAAGGTATAATACAACATTGAGTTACTTTTTACAAACAATTTTTGCATTTCTAGGGTTTTACTATGCATCTCTTGCCTATTTTTGCACAAAATATTCTTTTATGACTCTTAATGAAAATCTGACCTTAGTTTATCTCCTAACCCACTATCCTTTGATTCATCAAAATTCCATGAATATTTGTTCATATAAATCATCCTTTTTGGAGTGTAAATGAACTACTAATTGTACAAATAGGTTATACATATTGCAGTGATCAATTTACAACTTAAACCCCAAATTATTGATCCTTAACCAACTTTGGGCGTGCAATTTAATATAGCCAACTTTAACAATTTGGAACTTTGGTTTTACAATGCTATTTTTATCCTTTATGCACACCAGGTAGGATTATGTCTCAAAATGCCAATATAAGTTGATAGATAGGTGTGAAATCAAAAGCTATGACTTATGCAAGATGAACCACCAAAGTTGGCTCAAATTTGAGACTAGGGCATGCATTTGAGGTTGAGGCAATTTTCCCTTCAAATTTACATGAAATCTCAATTCTAGGAGCATGAAAGCAACCTCTCCTATTCTTCAATTGAACTTTGTATGCACAAGTAAATTTACCATTTATGTAAATCCATCATAAAACTTTTAAAACAACTTTTGGAGCTACAGGGAAGCTTGGGCGTGCATTTTAGTTTAGTCACTTAGTATAGTTTAAACCTTGCAAATTACAAGAAAAACTTTGCCTCTTTTGCACAACCACCCTTTTTAAACTTGAAATTGCTAAATAAACAAAATGATCAGGGCTACTATGATAAATCACATCATAATCAACTTGCACAACTCAAATCTAAGGTATAATACAACATTGGGCAGGTTTGGGCACAAGCATTAGAGCATAACTGTATGCCATTTGGATCCTAATTAAGGTTGCAGTTGATAGTAAGGTCAAGAGGCTACAGGTATTTGGTGACTCCAAACTTCTGATGGACTCGAAAAATGGTAAAAGTAAAATTTCTAACTTGGAGCTAGGGCCTATTTTCAATAGGATTATGGAAAGGAAAATAGTTTTTGAATAGGTTTCCTTTGCTCATGTCTACTGAGAATTCAACCACAAAGTTGATTAGTTACCAAAGGAAGCACTCATTTTGGAGGAAGTTTTTTGTCTTGTTCATGAGATTAAGGACCATACCCCTACATATTTGATACTCTTACATATTTTTTGATGAATTTATTTTTGGTCTTGTTTTAATTTTTGTTTATGTAAAGTTAGAGAGAGTTTATCTCATGGTTTTGTCTCGACATCAATATGAAGATTTGAAACTATTTGTTTAAAGAGTGACCTGTATAATGATGATTGTAAGAGTCAAAGTCATAAGCATAGGCTATAGTTTTATATGATGGAGGCAGTCTATAAAGACAATCATTTCTAACATTAAAAGTAGAATGGATCTCCTCAATGTGTATGTCATTTACACTAGAAATATCAATACAATGATTTTTGTCTCAATAAAAAAACCTGAAATATAAATATTTATTTTAGGTAGATTCAGAGATGAATAAATGATCACTTAAATATTGCAGATAATCATTAAAGATCACAACACACATCACATATAAGACAAGTATGAGTCAAAAATATTACTTATCGTCCATTAATTCCTCATAAATATAGAAGGATCTTTCATGATAGACATCACAGATACAATATCCATTACAAAACCAGGCACATTGTAATACAACTTATACAACTTTCTCCTCTATGAATATTCCTTTTGAGGAATCTCTAACAAGCCTCTCCTTTTCTATCTCTCTACTTACAATCTTGTATATTATGTTCCCCATGAGGACCACAGTGATCCATAGCTCGCTTACATGAGTGGATCATAACTAACTTTACATGTATTCACAGGTCTTCGAGCCAATTGTTACAACATTATATATTATGTTTCCTGTGGGAACCACCGTGACCCATAGGTTGCTTACATATGTGGATAATAGCTAACTTTACATGTATTCATAGGTCCTCGATCCATTTGTTACAACTTTGAGGCAATTCTTAGTACTTGAGGCACACTCCACCTTGTTATATCGATTCATCTGGTCCAATTGATACTCAGAAGGGTGTTTTATCCAATCACCAACTTCACACTGTCGGCGGGTACTGAAGTAACTTATAGTACCAATGGGTTCCAAAATTGGTAGTGCACCGAAGGGTCTAATGGAAGATACATAATGTGGTATGGATATGGAGGGTGCACTACTAGGAGGGAAGAGTGCAGGGAAAGTATTGGGGATGAGCTTGAGGAAAACAATTATGGTGGGGATGGAAAATATTGATACCAAAAAGGTATATGTTTACCCATTTTTATGGTCTTATTTCTAAGAAACTACCGCGATATTCTATACCTGGGTCAAACACCTTCAACGTCCATTTGGCCCGACCAACCAGGACATATTCCTTCTGGAGAACTACTTTTTCTCTCATCTCCTTGTACTATCGCATTCCATTGAAACAATTGGCATCATTGATTCCTCCCCTCAATATGTGCTCCATTTTCTTTGGTCCTCCCACTGTTGCTAGAGACTCCCCCTTTCTTTATCTTGTAGCTTCCTAGACTGTCAATGTTGATGCGGCATGCTTATTCTTGACTGGTGGCACCATCCACATATGGGTGCAGTACTGTAACCTCTAATCTAACCACTTGAATCCTTCCCAAGTTTCCCCCATGGTGGCTTAGTCTAAACATTTTACATTTAATTGGCATTTTTCACCTGAATGTGGTGATCTAAATCTAGGAAAAATCATAATTTTATGTTGTTTAACTTGCATTTATGAATGTATAAATGGATTCAACATCTTGAGAAAACCATGGGGTACTTGGATTACACAGACTTAACCACTCAACGAGATACTTATTATTCCATGGACTATTGTCCCTTTGTTATAGAAAGGGTAACTCTAGGACATGGTAGTACCAGTCAGAACCATCCATCATATGACTTCAGTGGTCACATTAACCAACATCTGAATTGAAAGTCACTAATAGCCCATATGGCGGCACAAATGATCTAGGTTAGGTACTGTTCAACCTACCCACATCATGAAAACTTCTAATATGTACTATGTTCTTCCATCAATCCTTTTACTTACCAATCATATCTCTTGTCCATTCATGATTAATTGACGTCTGGAGGAAAAGCAAGAATAATTATCCCATGCCAAACATTTTTAGCCCCCATATTAGGAATAATTGACGTCTTGATCGAGACAACACGAGCATAATTAGCCCACGCCGAACATTTTTATCCCTCATAGAAAACATAATTTACATCTCGACTGAGACAATGTGACCATAACAAGCCCGTGACAGACATTTCTATCCCCCTAGCTGACACAATTAATGCCCAATTAGGTGCCAAACACACCCATGAGACAAAACTTTGTTGACATGGCCATGACACATAGGTTCCATAGAGACAAGCCACAGGGAAATGGTGGGTCGATGGTGATGTCACCGGTCTTGAAAACTATATTCAAATGTCCAATGATTACTAAACTACATTGTAATTCCATCAAATGTCGGGGGACCAAGAAAAAATATAATGAAATTTTGAGAATTAGTGGGTAACATTCGACAATAAGTTGGATTTTTTCTGTAATGTTAAAACATCCCGTCGGACTTCAACACCATATGTAGTAGTGATCCTCACTATCATGATCATAGTAAAAGTTACATAACCTGATCCTGATTTATTTTTGAAATGAAATGAAAGCAGAGAAATTACAATGAAATACTCATGAAAATTTCCAGAAACAAAAAAATACAACAACACTTGATTTCTATTAATGAAAGAATTGTAAAGAGACTATAAAAATTCAGAGTGCAAGACTCGCTAGAATCGTGACATCTTTATCTCTGAGAAGATATATGACAGCTATGCTCATTCACAATAAGATGATTACAATGAGGCTTTGAAAGTCTTTTAATGATAAACATGAATTCCAAAACCCTAGACATCCAAAAACCTAACTCTAGGAGATAAAACACCAAAAGTCATGTGGGCCCCCTTTGGGTAAGTTATTACATTAACTTCTTCGGGTCGTAATTTTTGCATATGATCTCCATTTTAGGTGTGTGATATCTCGTTGGAAAGGTCTTTTCGAGAAATACACACTATGCCATCAAACTTTGACTCCGTCTATAGTTTGACTATGGCACGCCAAACAAAATTGTTTAGGGCCCCAAAATGACCCTGGAAGTACAGAAAGATGTGCTGACATGAAAACTTCTAAAATACGCCAATTGGATTAGGTGGGCGACCACCAGTCTCCACATGGAATATGTGTAGGGCTTTAGACAACCCCATAAGTGTAGAACCCATAATTACAAATAAGTACAAAATAATGTGTTGAACTAAAAACTGACAAGAGGAGCCATTTGGAATAGGTGGGTGGCCACCAATATCCACCTGGATCAGTGCTCCCCCCTTAGGAATCAATGGTCTCCATTGCATTGAGTGCCCAGGTAAGAGGGGAAATCATTTTCTGCATCTGAATCTTGGTGATCTGCGTGCCTTGTTGGATAAGTTATGTTGCTTGGTGTATGGAATACTGTCACAAGCCTATTGCTAGAAGGGTTGAATATGTTCCACCAACCTATTGTCTCTGGATTTGATGGGACATTGTGTAGGCACCATTGTTGGTGAAGAAACAATATCTTCTTTCTCTTTGGAAATCTATTTTTGTTGGATAGAAGGTGTTGAGGCTACAATGGTTGTAGTGGTCTTCTGTGCATCCTTTGAACAAAATAGGAAGAGGATGGATTTTGTAGTATGAGAGATTAACTTGCGACATTGTTTTGGTGGAGTAGTAGTAGGAACTCCCTATGGTATCTTATAGAGATGACCACCCAGAGTAATAATGACAGTATAGGGTCTAGACTCATAGAGAGAATGACGTTTCCACATATATGGTTGTACCAAAACAACATCACATACATCAAGAGGGGAAACATCACACACTACCTCATCCTTGAAGGGTTGGATGCCATAGGACATGAGACACTGTTGGCTGACACATAGATTTTGTCCCTAGTGAAGCCACCTGATATTGTATGGCTGCGAGTGTGGTGTTTTTGACAACCCCAAATTTTTGATGACCTTAGTTGAGATGAGGTTTTTTTGGCTGTTGTTATCAACAATGAAATGCAACGAGGGCCCCTTCACCCACATCTGTGAATGGAAGAGGAACTCCCCCTCTTTAGGATATACTAGTTCTTCTAGTTGAATTGTTGTGTTTGTGATAATAGAAGTGGGGTCTGCATCGATGATCTATCTGGTTTGAATATTTTCTGGATCGGATTATGAATTAGGGTTCAACTCCGTGTCTTTGACCTCAACCACCAATGACTATTTCGAGTGACATTCATTGGTGTTGTGCCAGGGGATTTTGTGGAAATCACACCACTTCCTAGTGTCATTATTCGTCTTTCCTTTACCCTTCTTGTTCTATGTCTTGGAATAGTTGTCTAGAGGCTGTTAGTTAGGGTCGTCTTTACCATGCTTTGGTTGTTGCATATTTATAGACCTGAATTCCCATTTGTTCTGGTGCCTAAATTTCTACTCGATTTTGACAACATATCGATAGGAATCTCCAAATGATGAGATGTTTAGGAAATCCATTTTGGTTTGGATGTACCTATGTAGAGCCCCATAGTATTTCAGAACCATATGCCTCTTGGAGTCTTTGATACCCAGCTTGGTGCATAAGGTATAGAAAGTATTTATGAACTCTAGCATTGTTTGTCTCTTCTCTTGCTGCAGTGTGGTCCATCTCATATATTGGTCTTCATAGTTATCAACATGATAGTACTGTTCCTTTACCGCATCCAAAAAAAAATCCCAAGTGGGCTCAACCCCATATATTCCAGATTCCTCTATGTAAATTTTCTCCTAGTAAGTTTCTCCCAAATGTTTGACATGGGGGAGAGCCCTGAGGAGTGAGAAGGTGATCTTTTTCCTATCGAAATTTTTTTGAACAGAGAAATAACCTTATAATAGATTTAACCATTTTTCTAGGGAATCAACATGTATCTGACCTTCAAATATGAGAATATCAAAATTAACTTGTACCTTGAAGGGAGAGGTTCCTCCAAAATGGTCGCTTGATGAAGATGCACATGTTTCTATTGGCAAGCATTGAAGGATGTGTGCAAAATTTTCCATCATTTTGTACCTCTGTCACGTGAGAGCTTGCTCAAGCAACAGGTTAATAGAATATTATGCTCCGTCGTTTTTTTTTTCTGCCTCCATCGAGGGTTTCTTGGGCATGCAAGATTTATTTTCCTCAAGAGAGACAAGCTTGAGACCCAACTAGCTATACTCGGACCTCGTCGGGGACATGCACTGAAAATCGATCAAGAGCAACCTGCTTTGATACCACTGATCTGTTGGAAATACTAATACAACTGAGAGGGGGGGGTGAATCAGTTGTATATAAGCTTAAACAATTTTATACCTTCTTAACAATTATTAATATTTCTTCATGTGTCTTCAAGCAACATACAACATA
>SNQJ01S0008910.1:46415-59359 GCA_010110895.2 Picea sitchensis | reverse complement strand
ATCAAAGCCTCAAGTACTTTCTGGAACAACGCATTTCCTCCCAGGAACAACAAAAATGGGTGACTAAGCTCTTTGGATATGATTATGAGATCATTTACAAGAAGGGAAAAGACAATGTCGTGGAGGATGCACTATCCCAGAAATATGAAGATGAAGGATCCCTTTTTTCTCTTTCCTTCATTGTACCCGATTGGCTCCAAGTTGTGCGCCAGGAATGGCTTCAAGATCCCCAAAGTTCGCATATGATCCAGCAACTGCAGAACAAGGCTCCGACTCCCCTAGGGTACTCCTGGCTCCAGGATGAGCTTCGATACAAATACCGCTTGTATTTAAGTAAACAATCCAAGCTCAAATCCACGGTGCTTTCTGAGCTTCATGCTACACCCACAGCGGGGCACTCAGGGTTCACCAAAACACATGACAGAGTCAAACGTTCTTTTTTCTGGGATGGTATGAAACAGTACATCCGTAAGTTTGTCGTTTTATGTGAGGTGTGTCAACGCAACAAGGGAGAAATAGTCAAATCTCCAAGCACCCTCCAACCGCTTCCGATTCCCCCTACTATTTGGAAGAATATCTCTATGGACTTTATTACAGGCTTACCCAAATCGGGGAATAAATCAGTCATAATGGTGGTGGTGGATCGCCTTTCCAAGTATGATCATTTTTGCGCTCTTCACCACCCATTTACTGCATCCATGATGGATCAAATTTTCATGGACCAGGTCTTTAAGCTTCATGGCATGCCACACTCTATTGTTTCTGATCGAGACCCAACTTTCACAAGCATTTTTTGGCAAGAACTATTTAAGCTACAAGGCACACAATTGCATCTCAGCTCAGCTTATCATCCCCAAACAGATTGTCAAACTGAAGTTGTCAACAAGTGTTTGGAAACATATATGAGGTGCTTTGCCTTTGAAAAACAACATCAGTGGGTTCAATGGTTACCCCTCGCCGAATGGTGGTACAACACTACATACCATATAGCCACTCGCATGACTCCTTTTGAAGCGGTATATGGACAGAAGCCACCTTCAGTTCTCTCATACTTACCGGGTACCTCGAAGGTCCAGGCGGTTGACCAAACACTTACAGTTCGAGAGGATATCCTTCGTACCCTTAAAGAGAACTTGGTCGTGGCACATAATCAAATGAAGCAACAAGCAGATCAAGGTCGCTCCGAACGTCAATTTGCAGAAGGGGATCAGGTGTTTCTGAGACTGCAACCATATAAGCAAACTTCCCTCAAGGCCGAGCATTGTCAGAAGCTAGCACCCAAATTTTATGGCCCTTACACAGTTCTCAAGCGTGTGGGACAAGTCGCATATCAGTTAGCTCTGCCCAGTCAGTCGAAGCTACATCTTGTTTTTCATGTTTCATGCTTGAAGAAGGTGATTGGAACCAGGTGCCAAATTCAAACCAACCTTCTAGAGTTAGCTAAAGAAGGATCCATTTGGCTACAGCCAGAAGCAGTTTTGGACCAGCGTGAGCGTCGCCTACGTTAGAGAACCATCAAGGAAGTGCTAGTACAGTGGAAAGATATGAATCCAGCAGATGCCACTTGGGAACTAGCTACCATTCTGCAGCAGTTTCCACATCTCAAGCCTTAAGGACAAGGCTGTTTTTAAGGGGGCGGACATGTTAAGGTCCTAACCCGCACATAGGTAGATCAATGTATTCGGATGTAATAAAGGTCAATATTAATAAGGCCTTTCAATAAAATAGAATGAGGCAGATGTAAGAAGACCTAATAGAAGCTTCCTCTTCTAGAAGGATCTTCCTCTAGATGTTTCTCTTAATAGACATATTTAGTATAAATAAGGGTCGAGGGTATGAAAACCCTAGCTTGAAGATTATTGTAATAGAGCACTGCTCGATTGGAGGTTGCCCCCTCGAAGAGGCCTATGAACATTGCTTTCTGAATCAAAGTGCTATTTCTATTGCTATTCTTATATCATTTCTGTGTTATTGTGAAGATTATGCTGGATATTTTATTGTTATTCTGCCATTTCTAGCATTTTATTTCTGTTATGCATATTTTGTATATCTGGTATCTTGCAGAATACAATGCATTGATATATATATATATATATATTTTTTTTTTTTTTTTTACAATTTTCAATTAATCACATCAAAATCAAATATTGTTTTATAATAATGTTGATTTTTATGTTTTTGTTATTATGTTTTGATATAATAATTGTGTTAATGTGTTATCCAATAGTTTACACCTTTGTTATTTGTAACAATGTAAATCAACCATATATTAATTAATCAACAATGCAAATTTTACAACATTCGACAATGAAATAGAATGAGAAACCCATTTTATTATATATGAATAACATACCCATTATCATAAAAAATGGAACAACATAAAGGTCCACAATAATCAAAATGAAACCAATATGTAATTGTTACACTTATTGGTAACATGTCCTCATGCAATTGAGATAGTATGTTGAGTACATTAAACAAAATCCCTGATTTTCACAGACAAATATTCGAAAACATACAACTTATAGTAATATTCAATTATATTGATTGACATTAAGCACTTGAATTGATGTCATCGCTTGAGCTACGCACATGCCTCATTTCTTCATCACTTGTAGGCAATATTGTACTTTGGTTATTTAACCTAATGCTTTCTTGATTAACTTGTTTTTGATATTTAGCCTCTTCATGTTCCATCTACAAATATGTGTAAGTTTTAAACCTGCGAAGTAAAACAATGCATATATATTCTTAAGCAATACAGAAATTAATCAATGGCTCATACACAGAATACACAGAGATCTTTACCGGAAACCCTCAACTGGGAAAACCTTTCTTTTTCATTATATCGAATTTCACCATTTGCCATACAATATATACAATGTTTTTAGGTATTCCGTAGATACCAAAACCCTAATCCCTTAATCCGGGATTAATTTACAAATCAGTTAAAAATAGAAAAATCCGCTAAAAATAGCAAAAACCGCCCAAAAAAAAATAAATTTCGGGGCATTGCCCCAAACCCCATCGGCCCCGGGCTATGCCCGGTGCCGAACGCTGCGCGTACTCGGGGTGCTGCCTCGAACCCCGTCGGCCCCGAGCTATTGCCCAGTGCCGAACGCTACGCGTAACCAGGGGGGGCATACCTTCCCCCCCCTGGGACCCCCCTAGGAAAGCGCCCGGCGCACATGGCAGAGCCCTAGGTGAAGGGATCGTCAGACATAGTCGTCGTATTTGACGCACCCACACACACACACACATGCAAAGAATATAACACATACCCAACAATATGTAAATAAAGTGTAATAATTAAATCTACATTTATATAGTAGAATATACGTGATTGGGTAAATAAAAAAGTGTACCATAGTAATGTTTTTTTTATAAACAATACACATTCTTTCAAATCCATGCTACATGTCGTCTCTTGAAATCTCTTTTGTTGGTTGCACTCCATACTTTGATGTCTACATTTTTAATACACCATGACAAAGCATAGTTGATATAATTAATATAAAGGTATCTCGTTGTTCCATTAATTATAAGATGAGGGAAGTTAAACAACATTTCTACTTACAAATTGCTCAATTAAACCTTGATATTTCAACATATACTCACAACCCATACTTAACCCAATGCCGATCAATTCTTTGGTTGGATTTTATTTGTATGTTAACACCTATTAGAAAACATTCATGGATGAGTGTAAATTAATTATTTGAATGTAAAGATCACAACAAATATGAAATCTCAAGTAAGGTTGAAAATGTAAGTACTCACAAACTTTGTGATCAACCCTTTTCTTCCTCATCATCATGTCTTATGTGCTAAATGGGTTCCATTTTTTTTCTTCTGCAACAAAACAATTGAAAATTAGTATTTCATGCGATAATTAAATTCGATGTACATAAAAAATAAATCAATGATTACATACCTTTGATTCATGTTGTTGATGGAATGGTTCCTCTTGCGATGCAATTATGTTAATTTCTTTTACCATCTCCTTGTACACTTTTTTGGACATCACTACTAGCATGTATTGGTTTTCCCTTCATTTGTCCCTTAGCATTTTCATAATCTTCTAGAAAAATGAAAAACACAATAATATTGGAGTCATTGGGTTGATTTTTGTATTGTAAGTGGAAAGTAAGTCTATATGTTATTTCCACTATATTCCTCATAGTTTTGTAAAAACAATGTCTCCTCTTGTTAATTTCCAACACCACTCTAGATGAACTGAGGACCATGTCACCATCATTTAATCCTTTATAATTTTTATCTTCTTAGAACAACATAATGTTCCCTCATTATTGGTCCCTGCACAACATTAAAAAAATATGAAATCTAGTGCTTAAATCATGTTAGCGATTAATGTTAAGAAATTCATTTAGTAAAAAGTCAAAGAAAAATTTCATGTTCATTACCTTTTGATCCACCTAATTCCTCTATTTGCAACATTTCGATAAATCTTTTACACTCTTTTACACTTAGATTATGAAAAATCTTATCGAGTTTCTTCAAGTTTTTGTTCCCCGTGACATGCTTTAATCAATACATATCATTAATTTAAACCTACAAATAATTCAATTATATTATTTTTTTAATAAAACTTAAATAACTTGTCTTGTTCTCTTGTTGAGATGAGATGCCATCGTGTTCCATGCAATAAGAATTTTTCTTGAACTTCTATTGGCCATCTTGTATAAAAAAACCAGGAATCATCAAATATAAAAATTATGAAATATTTTTGACAAAATAAGTTTTTGGTGCATATGATTAAATAGTATGCACCTATGCATTACACATATATATACACACCAGGATATAATTACCGTGATGTTACGAAATCAAATTTTTTTTGTGTACAAATTGTTATATTCATGTGGTGCTCTATAAAGTTATAGAAGTACATGTGTCTCATTACTGTTTATTGCACATCATCGAACTCATGAACACATTTAACAAATGGTGCTTTCGGTATTAAAATAAAATTTATTTACATTTTAAACGCAGTGATTCTATTGACAATAACATGCACACTAATGCATTAATAAATATAGCTAGAATTAACGAAGCGATGGTGTTGCTCTTCCCCTGGTGCGAAACATCTAGGGTTTAACCCTAGTCGCTCATGACCTCTGCGCGATCCGGGCTTGTAGCCCGTTTCATTCTTCTTCGATGTCCATGGCCACATATACATCCATATCTATGGGTTCCCCAGGTAGTGGGGCCTTTCCTCCCTTCTTTGTTTCCATGCTAATTTTTGTTTTGCAATCCAGAGCCTATTTTCGTGATGTTGTTCAGTGGGCATCTGCTCCTTCTTCTTCGTCTCTTTTGGTTTAGGAAGCCCCTCCCCTTGTCATTCCAATGGGACGAGATGCTGGGGAGTAGGAAGAATACTACAAATCCATGAGCTTGGTCTGTCGTTTCAATGGTTTTTGGCCAAATTTAACTAATATCAATAGTTGGATATTGAATACCTGGATCCCTGTTATGAAACAACAATCTTTCATTCATCCTTGGGATAAATGATTCTTCATTATTGAGTTAGACATTGAGAAAGATCGAGATATGATTCTCAACTCAGGTCCATGGTATTGGGATAACTCAGTTTTGTGCATGAAACCCTGGAATCCTTCTTTCAATCCATATACTAACATTCTCTCCTCAGATATTGTGTGGGTGAGGATTCCCATCCTTCCATTTCACTTCTGGGGTTTACCCTCTCTTGAAGTGATTGGTTTGATGTTGGGAAAGTTCCACTTTGCATGTCGTGAAACTATAAGGAAAAACACTTCCACTTTTTCTTGTATCTGCATGGAAATGGACTCCAGTAAAGGATTCTCAATTAAAGTTATTCTTACTGGTAAAAATTATTCTTGGTCTCAGAAACTAAACTATGAGAGAGTTTCCTTGCATTCTAGATCTTGTTTTGAAATGAGACATCTTGAAACCCATTGTCCCAAAGGGCCTAAGAAGGATAGAAATCCTCAGATATCCACTTGGTGGGTGGGATCAAATGATGAACATCAAGTAATCTCGAATCTCCCTCAAGTCAGTGAAAAATCATCTCAGCCATATCCTCCTCTTCAACTAACTTCTTTATCTCTAGACATGAGCCCATATCCAATCAAAATTAAAAGAAAGAGGTATATTCCCCTTAGGTTTCAGATGAGGGACTTCGAATCTAGTCTTCTCATCATCCATCAGCTAGCTGGGCAGATCAGGATGACAATGTTGGGGTATCAGATGAAGAAAAAATAGACGCTCTAGATCAAGAAAATCCAAGAAATATAGGCATCACAAGTACCTTAACATCTACAAATGAAGGTTGGATAGTAGTCAGAAAGAAGAAGACATCACATGCCACATAAAAACCAATGGTAACATGAAGTCATGCCCATAAATCATCAAAATCGGTGAGCTCCTCCCCAACATGTTAATTTATATGCAATGTGTCTTCACTTTTATATTTAGAGTATTTTTCCGAGTGTATTCATTAAGGTTGTTCTATGTGAAGTTTTCGTTTGAGTATTTGAAACAATCATTAGTAGCTTGTAGTAGTGGTTTATTTGAGGTCGTATATTGAACTAAATTTTGAAGTACTTTGTAACTCCTTAGCGGTTTCAACCATGCCCTTTTTGATAATACAAATTCCCAAGTTTTTGTGAAAAAAAATGCACACTAGTGCAATATTGCTATAGAATGCACACTGTTAACCATGAAATCATTTTTTTTAAAGAACAATGAAAACAACAAGATTTGGGATCGAATGCAATGGGTTGTCCCATTGCAAAGGATACCAAACTCTCCATATACAAGTAAAGAAACCCTATAAAAATCTATTGCTTAAGAAAAATTCTCTTTGTGAAATATAAAGAAGGAAACCAAAAGAAATAACAAGAAATCTAGGGTTTCCAATAGCAAATATAACTATGAAACCCTTTTATATTTTTGAGAATGCACTGAAAATTGTTTGAAATAAATAGGAGAAATATTGAGATGATAAATAGAATGAAATCACATCCTAAAATTTATTCTTCACAGATTTGTATCTGACCTACAATGATCCCTTACAAATTTGGCTATTCAAAAAAATATACCCACCCGAAAGTATTTGCTATTAAATCTCTCTTGCAAAAATATCCCCTTTAAATTTTGACAAAAAAAATGAAATAATGATTATGGTTCTCATTTATAAACACATACATTTAGAAAAATGAAATTCTCGCTCATTTTTCCCTTTATATTTTGATGCATTGATGATAAATGCGCGTGCTATTTTTTATAACTTACTTTTTCAGTGCGCTATACAGTTTAAAGCGCACTGGTGTGCTTTCTACGTAAAAATGCATCGACAAACAACTTATTTGAAAAAATAAAAATGCAATCCTCCACAATTGAAATATTGTGGAGGTTTTTTTGTGTAGGCAAAAATAGAGGTCACTCTTCAGTGCCTCTCATAATTTATCTAACTAGTGTGTTCTAAAATAATTAAGCGCAAAGAGAAATTTTTAAATCTATTCAAAATTATGCTTGAAGTTAGATTGTTCTACGATTCCCAAACTTTATTTTAAGAATTTATTCACGTATTTATGATGGTTTAGGCTCAAATGCAGGAAAAAAAATATGATATCAAATGACCAATTTTTCAGATTCCGGCTTATTCCATATTGTTGCAAGTTCTTAATTTTCTTCTCTATCATTTCCAGTTTATATTGAATAGGTTCTTGACATTCAAGAATGAAGAGAAGAAGAATACCAATGATAAGTGTCTGTTCCTTACCTCATATTATTGTGATCTCGTAGAGGAAAACAAATGGAGGCAACTGATAATTTGACACATTGGATGGAAGGTCGTGGATATCTAGAACTTGGGCCTTGACAAAAACCACTTCCAAGACCTCAACAAAGAAGATCGTACTGGTAGGATCTTGAGTTTTGGGGGAAAATGGCCCATAATGAAGAGAAGGTATAGTCTATGATGAATAGGTTTCTCAAATTCAAAAATGAAAAGAAGAAGAAGTCAAAGGAGAGGCATCAATTCCTAGTCTCAAAGTGCCATGGTCTCACAGAGGCAGAAAAATGGAGGCATAAGACAATTTGAGAGATTGCATGGAAGCTCATGAAGATTTAGAACTTGGGCCTCAATGAACACCACTTCTGAGACTTAAAAAGAGAAGATGAGATTGAAAGACTCTTGGGTTTTGGGGGGGAAATGTTTTGTAATGAAGAGAAGGAGTAATGTATGTTGAATTGGTTCATGACATTCAAGAACAAAGGGAAGAAGAATCCCAAGGAGAGGCTTCCATTCCTAGCATTAGAATGTTGTGATCTCATAGATACAAACAAATAGAGGCATCATATAATATGAGAGATTGGATGGAAATTCATGGAGATTCAAAACTTGAGCCTCTGCGAAAACTTCTTCCAAGACCTGAAAAATGAAGATTAGACTAATATGATATTGGTTTTTGGGGGAAAATGTCCCATTATGAAGAGAAGGCACAGTCTATGTTGAGTAAGTTCTTGACATTCAAAATGAAGGGAAGAAGAATCCCAAGGAGAGGTGTTCATTCTTGGCCTCATAGTGTTGTGATTTTGTAGAGGTAGACAAATGGAGGCAACAAATAATCTGAGAGATTGAATGGAAGGTCATGTAGATTCAAAACTTGTGCCCTAGAGAACATCGTTTACAAGACCTAAACATAGAATAAAACATTGTTAGGATCTTGGGTTTTGGCCGAAAAATGACCCATAATGAAGAGAAGGAACAATCTATGTTGAATAATTTCTTGGCATTCAAAAATGAAGAGAAGAAGAAGAAAAACGAGAGGCATCTGTTCCTAGACTCAGAGTGACGTGATATTGTAGAGGGACAAAAATGGAGGAAACAGATAATCTGAGAGATTGGATGGAAGGTCATGGAGATTAAGAACCTAGGATTTGGTGAAAATCACTTATGAGATATGAAGAGAGAATATCATACTGGTATACTCTTAGGTTTTGGAGGAAAAATGGCTCATAATGAAGAGAAGGCATAGTCTATGTTGAACAAGTTCTTGACATTCAAGAAAAAAGAGAATAAGTTGAAGAGGAGGAATCCATTCCTAGACTTAGAGTGCCAGCATATTTCATAGGTAGACAAACAAAGGAAAAAGATGATATGATATATTGGACTAAAGGTCATGGAGATTCATAACCCGAGCATCGATGAACACCTCTTTCTATACGTGAGCATAGAACATAATACTGGAAAGATCTCAAGTTTTGGGTGAAAAATGGTATATAATGAAGAGAAAGCATAATATATGTTGAACAGGTTCCCAACATTCAATAATTAAGGGAAGAAGAAGCCCAATGGTAGGTGTATGTTCCTAGCCTCAAAGCTCCATGATCTCGTATAGGTAGACAAATGGAGGTACCAAATAATATGAGATAATGGATGGAAGATCATGGAGATTCATAACTCAAGCCATGGAGAACACCACTTATGAGACTTGAACATACAATATTATACTGGTAGGCTCTCAAGTTTTCATGGAAAAATGACCCATAATGAAGATAAGGTGTAGTCTATGCTGAACAGGTTCTTAACATTCAAGAATAAAGGGAAGAATATGCCCAAGGAGAGGTGCATGTTCCTAGCTTTAGAGTGTGGTGACATCACATAGGTAGAAAATTGTAGGCACTAGATAATTTGAGAGATTGGATAGAAGGTCATGGAGATTCAAAACCTAGTCCTCAATGAACATCACTTCTAAGACATGAATAGAGAAAATCAGACTAGTAGGATCTCGTATTTTCGGGAAGGATGTATTGTAATGAAGAGAAGGTGAGGTCTATTTTGAACATGTTACTAACATTCAAGTACAAAGAGAATAATAATCCCAAGGAGAGGTGTATGTTCCTAGCTTCAAAATAGAGTAGAAAAATGGAGGAAGTAGATAATATGAGAGATTGGACGGAAGGTCATGGATATTCAGAACCTGGGCCTTGACGAACATCACTTCCGATAATTTAATAGAGAACATTAGAATGGGAGGCTCTCGAGTTTTGGGGGAAAATGACTTGTAATGAAGAGAAGGCACAATCTATGTTGAACATGTTCTTAACATTCAAGAACAAAGTGAAGAAGAAGCCCAAGGAGAGGTGTTTGTTCCTAGACTCAAAGTTCCATGTGTTGATTTTTCATTAATCTAGGATCAGGCATGAACTTCATTCCATTTTTAGCATTTTAATTGAACCGTAGACATTTGCAGTTTCACCATTATCAATTTGTTGCAGCAACCAACATCACAAGAAGAAATACCATGCACAAGTACACAAGAAGTATCCTGGAAAACCATTCTCAACAAGGGAAGAAAACCCACCCAATCATTTTCTATATTTTGCAAGAGAAATACCTCCCACACCATAAACCTATCACACAAAAGGGTGCTCACAAACCCTAGAAGACTAGAGCCCAAGAGAGGTGCACACTTCAGCCCAAGAACAAGTACTTGCTGAAATTTCCAAACTAACACTTGTGTTATATTTTGTCAATGGGGAATTTACCTTTATTTATATTAGACTGGACATATCAAAAGTAGTATCTATTGTCACAATAGGACTGAACTCAATAACTCACAATATAATTAATAACCACCATATTAATTGTCTTTCACTTTACAGTGGGGCCGACCTGTACCCTTTACATCACAAATAGGGTTACACGTAAGTCTGACTCTTGGAAAACATAGCAAGAGATATCATACACCCACTAGTGCTCAACCACTAGGGGCACACCCATCTGTTCTCAACCACAGGGACTTCCACATCTCTATCTCACTGTGTCTCACATGAGAATCACTCACTAGTTCTCAATCACTAGGATCACGTTCACTTGTGCTCAACCACATGCATGTCCTACTCAATAGATCTCTTTGTCACTGCATCTCACATGAGAATCATCTGGAGTATCACATCATCTCAACTCTCTGCACAGAGGAGACCAATACATCATTTCATCTCCATCTCAGAGAGAACAACACACCCAACTCATGGGGTTCCTCAACCCACACATGGGAACATAACATTCCATCTCTGTCTCAAAGATGAACCACACACTCATATCATGGGCACACCCAACTCGTGGGCTTCCTCACCCCACACAGGGGCACACAATGTTCCTTCTTCGTCTTAGAGAGGAACAACACACCCATCTCATGGGCACACCCAACTCATGGGCTCTCTCTTAGGGTGACTCACTCAGTTTGTGTCTTGGAGGATGTCTCACATAGATGTAATCATCAACACCATGATCTCACAGTGGTAGAAAAATGGAGGCAATAGATAATATGAGAGATTGGAGAAATTGGATAGAAGTTCATGGATATTGAGAATCTGGGACTTGATGAACAACACTTTAGAAACCTTAACAGTGAATATCTAACTCGTAGGCTCTCAGGGTTTGGGGGAGAAATGGCCCATAATGAAGATAAGGTGTAATCTATGCTGAATAGGTTCCTGATATTCAATAATGAAGGGAAGAAGAATCCCAAGGACATGTGCTTGTTCCCAGACTTAGAGTATCTTGATATTGTAGAGGTAGCAGATAATATGAAAGATTAGATGGAAGGTCATGAAGATTTAGAACCCAAGCCTCGAGAAACACCACTTTCGAGACCTAAAAAAAGAATATCGAATGGGTAGGCTCTCAAGTTTTGCGGGGAAAATGGATTAGAATGAAGAGAAGGCATATTTTATGCTGAATAGGTTCTTGTCTCAATCATTTGGTTCATAACATTTCCTAACATTCAAGAAAGAAGGGAAGAAGAATCCCAAGGAGAGGTGTTCATTCCTGGCCTCATAGTGATGCGATCTAGCAAAGGGAGACAAATGGAGGAAACATATAATCTAACAGATTGAACGGAAGGTCATAGAGATTCAGAACCTGGGCCTTGGAGAACACCACTTTTGATATTTGAATAGATAATATCAGAATGGTAGGCTCTCAGGTTTTGGGGGGGAAATGGCCCATAATGAAGAGAAGGTGCATTTTGTGTTGAACAAGTTCATGACATTGAAGAATCAGGAGAATAAGAATCCTAAAGAGAGGAATTTATTCCTGGACTCAAAGTCCTGTGATCTTGCAGAGGAATAAAAATGGAGGTAATAGAGAATTCAAAATATTGGATGAAAGGTCATGGAGATTCAGATCTTGAGCCTCGGCGAACACTGCTTCTGAGACTTGAACAAAGAAGATAAAATTGGTAGGATCTCAGTTTTTGGGGAGAAATGAAATATAATAAATAGAAGGCGTGGTCTATGCTAAACAGGTTCTTGATATTCAAGAATGAAGGGAAGAAGAATCCCAAGGAGAGGCGTTCGTTCCTCGCCTTAGAGTTCCATGATCTCGTAGAGGAAAACAATTGGAGGTAGCAAATAATCCAAGAGATTGGATGAAAGGTCATGGATATTCAGAACCCAAGGCTTAGTGAACACCACCTTCAAGACCTCAATAGAGAAGATCAGACTGATAGGCTCTTAGGTTTTGGGGGAAAAATTACTCGTAATGAAGAGAAGGCACATTCTATGCTCAACAGGTTCCTGACATTCAAGAATGAAGAGAAGAAGAAGCCCAAAGAGAGGCATCTATTCCTATCCTCAAAGTGTCATGATCTTGCAAAGGAACTGGTACGTTATGTAGTATTAGAATGCATTGACACATCATATTTATTTTACGCTATATCAATGCTCCATATAACAAGATGCACTGGTTCATTTACTATGTGTAATGCATCGATGCATTGCATTATGAGTCACAAACATCTTGTTTTTTTGGCTATATGTTAACAAACTTAAGGATATAATACTATTAAGAACATCATTATTGTTGTTCAATATGCCACTGTTGTATACACACCCAAGTGGTTATATTTTTTCAGTGCACTGAATATATA
>SNQJ01S0008910.1:20901-38682 GCA_010110895.2 Picea sitchensis | reverse complement strand
AGATCCTTCTGATATAAATAATCTTCCATCTGCATCTTCCATAACTGGTAGTTTTGGCCATTAAATTTTTCGACCCTAAACTTTCCATCTTCCGACATTGCTCCCACTCGAACCAGGAACCCTCTTTTCCTGCGAGTTACCTTTCGCTCTGATACCAGTTGTTAGAAAAACAGGAACGTAGAGCAATAAAATAAAACAAATGTGGAAACAAAACACAGAAGATACACAATACAAGAGAGACATAGATTTACATGGTTCACCCAATGTGGGCTACGTCCACCAGAGAAATTGTCAGGTCCTTCCTTTATTATTATCCAAAAAATGAAGGGATACAACCTACAACAAAACCCGTTGTAACTTCCTCTTCTTTCTCTCACAGTCTCCTCTCTCAGAATAATATATTCGCCATCAATCATAGCCGCAATAAATTTCCCTCATAAAAGAGGGTT
The DNA here is from genome assembly GCA_010110895.2 of Picea sitchensis. Taxonomy (NCBI): domain Eukaryota; kingdom Viridiplantae; phylum Streptophyta; class Pinopsida; order Pinales; family Pinaceae; genus Picea; species Picea sitchensis. Next base: position 38,233 of record SNQJ01S0008910.1, on the reverse strand, counting down.
GCCTTCTAGGGAAAAAACCCTAACATAATCTCTACTGTTAGATCTGCGACCTTATAATGAACCGTCCAGATTTACAATGAAATTACAATATACATTTACAAGGCAATTTTTCCTTTGGGGGCTTCACCCCCGAACCCCCATCGAGGGACGCTACCCCCGAACCCCCGCTAGGGGTTCGCTTGTCCCCAGACCCNCAGAAGGGGTACCCCCCCCTCTGCACTCCCCCGCGTGGAAGAGTGTACATACTTATGGGGTGTAAATACTTCATGGGGTATAAACGCGGCTGAAAGCAAGGACCTCTGAATCAGAAATATAATTAGCCTCCACAAACAACATGCATGTCCCCAACGGGGTCAGGGTACAAATAATTGGGTCTCGAGCTTGTTTCTCTTGAGTACAAAATCTCTCACATGCCCAAATGACCTCTCATGGCAAGAGAAAAGAAAGATGATGGGACAAGATATCCTTTCAAAATGTTGCTTGAGGAATCCCTCATGCAACAGAGGAACGAGATGATGGATAGTTTCGCGCAAATCCTTCGGCGGCTACCAATAGGTGACACATCTTCCTCGAGTGGATGCGCCTCCCCCTTCAAGGTACAAATCAACTTCAATATTCCTATATTTGAAGGTAATATAGACAGAGATGTTGTAGACAAGTGGTTGAATGTACTAGAAGGGTATTTTTCTGTCCATAACTTTTCAAATAGAGAAATTGTTTTTTTTTCTCTCCTCAAAGTTGCTCCCTGTGTCAAAGATTGGTGGGAAAATTATTGTGAGAAAAAGGAAACAGAGGAACCCTCATTATTTACAGTCACATCCGCCTAGGAATCCTTCAAGGATGCTATTAAGGAACAATACTACCCTATCAGAAGTTATGACAACTTGTATACCAAATGGACCACATTGCGGCAAGAAAGAGACCAAGCAGTGCCAAATTTCACAAATATCTTCCATACCCTATGCACCAAGCTGGGTATCAAATATTCAAAGCGACATCTGGTTCTCAAGTATCGCAGTGGTCTGCGTAGATACATCTAGATCGAAATGGAATTTTTGGACATCTCGTCCTTGGGCACGACCTATCGATATGTCATCAAAATCGAGCAGAAACTCAAACAAAAGACGCGACAATTTGGGCCTGGGAACCCCTCGCATCAAAAACTAGGAAAGGGCAGCCCCAACCTACACAATAAAGGACAGAGAAAATATGGACAGTATTAGGACAACTAGTCCAAGCCACAAGCAAATAAGGACACCAGAAAGACAAAGAAGGATACCAGGAAGTGGTGGGACTTCCATAAGAGACCTTGGCATAACACTGTCGATTGTTGTTCAAAGCAGTCGCTGGTGGCTAAAGTGAAATCCTCTGAATCAGATGTGGGTTCTGACTTTGAGTCAGAACCAGAAAAGGGAATATGGATCATTGACATGGAACTGAGCGCCATCGTTGCTACCACCAAGATCCATCCTAGTGAACCAGACGAGCCAGAAGAAGGAGAGAACCTTTTCCATTCGTAGATGTGGGTAAAAGGCACCTCGATGCACTTCATCGTTGATAGTGGTAGCCAGAAGAAGCTCATATCAGTAGAGGTCATCATGCGGCTGGCCCTACCAACAACGCCACACCAACAACTCTACACCATTGGATGGCTCCGCCAAGGAAGAGATCTTTGCGTCATCCAACAGTGTCGATTGTCGTACGACATCAAGCCCTTCAAAGACAAGGTATTGTGTGATGTTTCTCCTCTCAAAGTTTGTAATGTTCCTTTGGGCCAACCTTATTTATGGAAATGTCATGCTGTATATGAGTCTAGGCCTCGTAGTTTTATTATCACTTTGAATAGGAAATTGTACAAGATACCTGAGGCAGCCCCTCCTAGTGTTATTTCCTTGATCTCTGCCAAGCAATGTAGGAAGTTCATCTCTCAGACTGGGAAATTTGTCTTCTTTGTGATTTATCCACACAACATAAACAAGTGGATAAGGTCGTGGAAGAATACTTAGATATATTCTCCTCTCCAACCAAGGTACCTCTGCATTTCCAAGTCAAGCATCCCATCGATCTGACCCCAGGTGCATTGCTACCCAATGGGTCGATCTACCCCCACTCTCTGTTAGAAAACGAGGAGATCAAGAGGTAGATCCAATAACTTCTCCACAAGGGGCACATCCATCCCAACTCATAACCTTGTGGGAGCCCAATCGTACTGGTGCAGAAGAAAGATGAGACCTGGCGACTTTGCATTGATTAACGGGCCCTGAATAAAATCAAACTCTAGAAGCGATACCTGATTCCCTGAATCGACGACCTCCTTGAACAACTCATAGGGGCCAAATACTTCAGTAAGATTGATCTAAAGTATGGATACCACCAGGTACCAATTGAACAGGCAAATGTATGGAAGACCGCCTTCAAGTCAAAATAAGGTATTTTTGAATGGTTGGTCATGCCCTTTGGTTTGATAAATGCTCCAACAAATTTTATGAGGATGATGGATGATATCCTGTGAACTTTCACCAATAATTTTGTATTGGTTTATCTGGATGACATCCTCATCTACAACAAGAATTTGGCGGAACACTTGCAACATATTCAACAAGTTCTGCACACCCTACAACAACACAAAATATATGCAAACTTGGAAAAATTCTCCTTCGGCATGGACATGGTCCATTACTTGGGCTACATCATTGATCAACATGGTGTGCATGTGGATCCAACCAAGATATAGGTCATCCATGACTGGCCAACCCCAACCATAGTCACTCAGCTTCTGAGCTTCTTGGGCCTCACCAATTTCTATTGTAGGTTCATGTTGGGATTCTCTCATATCGCATGGGCCCTCAACAAAGTAACCAGGGGTGGCGGTAAGGAAACATTTATGTGGGGCTTGTCCCAACAAAAAGCCTTCGATGAATTGAAGCAACGTTTGTGCTCATCCCTAGTACTTTCATTACCAGACCTGCAACATCCCTTTGAGATCGAGACAGATGCTTCAGACTATGTTGTGGGCATCTTTCTCACTCAACACGACCACCCTGTGGTGTATCATAGTGAGACACTATAAGATGTTGTCCGTAAATACCCTACTTACGACAAATAAATTTACTCCATTGTGCAAGCTTGTCTCCAGTGGAGACATTACATTCTAGGAAAGGAGACAATCATCCACACTGATCACAATCCACTACAGTTCATGCAGACCCAAAGAAAATTGCAGAATGACCACCATTAGAAGTGGTCCACATACTTACAGTAGTTCCACCTCAACATAAATTATAAAAAAGGAAGTACCAACCGAGTTGTTGATTGCCTCAACCAACCCCTAGTCGTGACAATCACCATGGTGCTATACTCTTGCAGCCATGAGACCTCTAGATGGCCCCACCTCTATGAGACAAACCCTGAATTCTCCACCACCTACCAAATGTTGGGAGCAAACTCAGTGGTCTCTAATTTCCATCTTCAATACGGGTTGTTGTGTCGTTTGGTCCATCTCTGTGTTCCATCAAGAGACTGCGCAAAGATGATTTTGGAATCTCACTACAGCCGGGTGGTAGGACACTTTGGTGTTGAAAATACAGTGGCAGTGCTATAGAAACATTTCTACTGGCCGAAACTTCAACAGGATGTCAGCAAGTATATTAGGTTATGCATCACCTGTGCTATTTCCAAACCAACCACTAAGAAATAGGGCCTGTACACCCCTCTTACTACTCCTGACAAGCCATGGGAATCCATCTCAATGGACTACATGTTGGGCCTCTCGTCCACTAAGAGGGACAATGACTGTGTTTTTGTGGTTGTTGATCACTTTTACAAGATGGTTGAACCAAGGTCATCAATCGGATGATCGTACACATCCTACACATGTACAATTCCAAGCACCCCCGCACATGGGATGGGAGTCTTCCCTATGTCCAACATAGCTGCAACCGAGCCCTGCATAGCTCAACTGGCCACAACCCCTTTCAGGTGGGGTTGGGATTCCAACCATTGGGCCCCATGGGTGTTGCAGTACCCTTGGAGACCACCTCGTCCAACTCATTCCCTACTCCACCATAAGTTGAAAAATCCACCCAGTTCATTGAGAGGATCTAACACATCCACCAACAGGTTCAAGATATTTTACAGAAGTCCAATGCCAAGTACAAGCAGCGCCATGATTAACATTGGGTGCCACATAAGTTTCAGGTGGGAGACAAAGTTTGGTTACACTTGCAAAAAGAATTCCTTACAGGGCCCCATTGGAAGCTTCACCCACTCTAGTATGGGACATACACCATCACCTAGGCTATGGGTGACAATGCTTTTGCGCTCAACATTCCCCCTTTCCTTGGCCTGCACCCAGTCTTCAACGTGGCTCTCCTTCGGCCATATTTCCCACCATTATTGGACATCTCAGAGATAGTAGAGAAGTTGAAACCAACAGAGCTCAAACTGGACTACATGCAAAAATGATCATATTCTAAACACACATATCAAGTTCACCTAACAACAAAGAATCCAACTTTATCAAGTTGTCAAAGCAGGGCAACTCCTGCACCAAGGCAAGTGGATCACCTAGGGCCAAATTCAACAAAAAATTCCTCATCTTATGGGGGAACTCAATGCAATGGATACCGCTTATTCCTAAGGGGGGAGGATTGATCCAGATGGATGTCGATGGCCTCCCACCTATTCCAACTAGTTGATTTTGGCAGTTTTCTAGTTTGGCAGTTTTTTTTCTTAGTTTTCGGGTCCCTGACTTGCGGGGCCGTTTTGAGGCCCTAATCAACATTTTTAGGGTTCTCCACATTCATAAATTTGTATTCCTCAGATAGGCCTTTCCAACGAGCTATCGTGCGCCTAAAACATAGATCTTATGCAAAATTTACAATCATGGGAAGTTGATGTACTAACTTACCCAAAAGGGGCCCACATGAGTTTTGGTGCTTCATCTCCTAGGGTTAGGTTTTTGGATGTCTAGGGTTTTTGACATTCCTATTTATTATAAAATGGCCTTCAAAGCCTCATTGTAATAATCTTCTTGTGAATGAGCACAATTGTCACATATCTTCTCAGAGATAAGCTGTCACCATTCCAGGAAGCTTATTTTCCGCTGCATTTTATAGTTTCAACTTATTTCCTTATTGAATAGAAAACCAGTTTTATTGTATCTCTGTTATTCTATGTTAAGCATATTTTAATAATCTATATTCATTTCGTTCTTCTCATAAAATCTGGATCAATGATAAAGAGAAGGTGTGGTCTATGCTAAACATGTTCTTGATATTCAAGAATGAAGGGAAGAAGAATCTCAAGGAGAGGCGTTTGTTCCTAGACTTAGAGTGCCATGATCTCGTAGAGGAAAACAATTGGAGGTAGCAGATAATCCAAGAGATTGGATGAAAGGTCATGGAGATTTAGAACCCAAGCCTTAGTGAACACCAACTTTGAGACCTCAATAGAGAATATCAAAATGATAGGATCTTAGGTTTTGGGGGGGAAATGACCCGTAATGAAGAGAAGGAAAATTCTATGCTCAACAGGTTCCTGACATTCAAGAATGAATAGAAGAATAATCCCAAAGAGAGGCATCCATTACTATCCTCAAATTATTGTTATCTTTTAAAAGAATCAAACAATTAAAAAAAATTCTTACAATTACTTATTTTGCCTCGTCGATTTAATGCGCCTTAATTTGCTTTAGGAATATAACGGGTTTACTATGTTTCTTTTTAATATATATATTACTTATTATGCTATTACATGTTACTTCATTATCAATATAATATGTTTCCTATAACACGATAAAATGTTTCTTTTAAAAAGAATCAAACAATTTTTGAAAATTACTTATTCTGTAAGCAATTATGCTAATAGGCATATATGTATTGAGAATGGTCAAATTTAATATTGATATTTTAATCATAAAGAGGGTTTTTATAGACACGATTTAATATGTTTAAAATAGTCTTCATCCTCACAAGAAATTGAAGGTTAAGATTTTATAAATTATCTTCCTTGCATATTGTTGATGAGGTTTTTGGATACACAGTTTAATCCAAAAAGATCATCAACAATATGATTACTAACTGTGAAAAACTTCACTCTCAAATCTTCCTTGCATATCAAAACATGACCGTCGAGATTCATTAGTGATATTAGCTTGATAATGACCGATCACATTATTTACTCCAACAAATGTGGTTTTTTACTTCACCTAGTTTTCACTGCTTCGCTTTGGATTTTCCTGCGCCTAGATTTTTTACTACGTCACTCATTATCTTGTGAGGTGGTTTCGCAAGATGGAAGTTATGAGAATCAACCGATACCTATCGACATTCACCAAGTGCTAGTACTTGTTATCTGTTATTTCATTATCGTTGATTTTTCCAGATCAACCCATAACTAACGTATCTATAACCTCTCTAGTGTATGATTGAAATTTATTTTGTATGGCTACAATAAAACTTTTCCATCCATAGATGAACAATCTCATGTGTCTATGCATTGAACTAAATGCATGTGTTTTTCATTGAAGTATATGCCTAGAATTTTTTTGTATGCCTGTAGTTAAATTTGTCCATCTATCAATGAGCAATCTCCTCCGTCTATGCATTGAAATAAGTGTGTTTTATTTTCATTAAAGTATATTAGGAAATACGGGAAGTCTATCAAATGGTCACTCTCTTCCATGTAATTATTAATGAAAGTAAATGTTTTGTCTAAGTTAGTGGTTTTAATGGTTAAGGACATGTGTTTCCTCTTAAGAAGTTAAGAGATTCAAAAGGGGTAGGGCATGTACACCTCTAATGCATTGAGGGAATATCGTATCCCATAAACAAGGGGTCTCATACATCAATGTCGTTTTGTTCCCCCATTGTACACATGAACACTTTAATATTAAGTATTCTCCTAAGCTCTAAGAGTTTACCCATAGATCCTTGTTGGTGTTGACTTCAACTAAGAAAATACCACCATATGAGGATTGTTAGTGATTCAAGAGTCCCATTTGCTCAGTTTATTATAATTGACCTATTTTTATCATAACTTTTAATTTTAAAATAATATAAAAACATTTAATTGTGTATTCGATATACAATTTATACAAATACTTTACTTGTGTTTGGTATAGAATTTACATTCTAGTGCCCAAAGTACATTACATTTGAGTGTTAATTTGTGCTCTATATATATTTATAGATATAAATATTCAAAATTGATATTATATTGGTTTGTATGAATAAGAATACAAAATAAAACAAATGATTTTATTAAAAAAATTGCATAATTTATTTATTTACTTTTAATACATTAGTGCAAATCTATCTTAATTAAGTATCTATTATGCAATGATAAATCAAATCTCTATAAATGCAATTTTTTTTTTTATGTTTAAGTAGATCAAATCCCTAAAAGTACAAATTTTTCAGAAAGTGTTTTTAATCTTAAAAATGTATGATATCTATCTACAATTATATATACAATTATACATATAGAGAGATGTCAACTCCATGATGAATATGAAAGGAATTACACATCTCCATCATAATAATTTTAACCATAAGATTTTTTTAACTTTACATTAAAATATTTTATTTGTTATTGATATTTTTTTAAATGCCATGTATCAAATCCATATTAAATATTGAAGGAATTACACATTTCCTTCATCTATAGAAGTAGATACAATTTTTTTTTACTTTCAATTACTTTATGTTTAGCTTCATATAAAAAGTTGATGCAGACATTAAAATATTTTTTGGTTATTAATATGTTTTTTAAATGTCATGTGCCAACTCTATGTTAAACATGGAAGAAATTAAACACCTCCATCGTGGATGGATAAACATATTTAAATTGGATAGTAAAATATTGTATTTATAATTGTTATTAATATTTTTTAAATACCAAGTATCAACTTCATATTAAGCACATAACTAATTACACATAAACCAATTCTCAACAAATAAAATGATTTTAATTGAATTATTTTAAAACCAATTCTCAACAAATAAAATGATTTTAATTGAATTATTTTAAATAATATCTTTAATTTTAAAATTATATATATATATATATATATATATATATATATATATATATATATATATATATATATATATAACTTCTATTTTATATTTAATTATAATTATTATTTCATTATATAAAAATATATAATGTAATATAATTATATAAATATATGATATAATATAAATCTAAATCATTATATTGCAATGCAATCTACCTATCTATCTATCTATCTATATATATATATATATATATATATATATATATGTTTAGAGATATAGAGAGACACAAGTACATGGTGAATAAGATCACTATACAAGAAGATTGCATACTTCATGGATAAGATCATTATGACAGATTTTTTTCTTGTGATAATCATATTTTTCTCATCCATATTAAATCATTTTCTTATTTATGTTTTTATTGACAAGCATTATGAAAAATAAAAATAGTTCAAAGTTTATTTTTTCTTTGTATTAATTTTTTTTTTATTTCCATATAAAATAAGATTACTATCAAAAATGAATTTTTATTCTACTTTTTATGAAACTTTGTCGTTTTTATTTAAGATGAATACAATCATGTGACAATTTCAACATATTTGTTCAAAGGAAGTTAGTAGAAAGCTTAGAAGAGAATGGATTTAGAGGAAAAAAGGTTATGCAATAAGAATCAATGTTAATTGATGTGTGTTTCATCAATATGGTTTGACTTTAGAATATGTTATGTTAAGAATTTCTTACTTCCATATGAAATAAGATCACTATCACAAATAAATTTTCAATGAAACTTTGTAGTTTTTATTTAATATGAACGCACTCATGTGATAATTTTAACATATTTATTAAAGGGAGGTTAGTAGAAAACTTAGGAGAGAATGGATTTAGAGAAATATAAGTCATGAAATAAAAATTGATGTTAATTGATGTTGTTTGTTTCATCAATATGGTTAATGTTAATTGATGTTGTTTGTTTCATCAATATGATTTGATTTTAGAATATGGATTGATTTTAGAATATATTATGTTACATTACAATATAAGGGATTTTTACAATTGTTAGCTTTTGGAAATTGGATTTGATGTTCTAACACCTAAATATTTTTGAAATGAAATTCCCTTTCCTTTTATATTTCTAAACTACATATTATATATACTCTTCCTACTATGTAAAATGTTATGAAGATAAAAGAAGAAAAAAAATTAAAATATCATTATTTTTCTTTTTTATATTCTTTATTTAAATATTATTATTTGTAATATTATGGAGATAAAAGAAGAAACAAATCTATATATTGTTATTGGTATTTTTTATAAATATTTTTTGAATGTCTCATATTATGGAAATGCAAACATTAAACATAATCTTTATTATTTTTGAAATGTTTTTATGTGTTATTTCATTCAAGTCAATCATCTTATTACTTTTAAAATGTCACAATGTGGCATAATATTAAAATTAACCTATTAAATTATGAAATTCAAATAGAACTTCTTGGATTTTTACTCTTCAATGTCCTTATGCCACAATGCTATTTAAGATTACCATGTTATCATTTTTTATTGTGCTAAGACATTTCATTGTACCCCACCTTACTATTATTTTTTGTTGTCACAATGTCATGAATATTGATTTCAACCACATAATTAAACATCTCATTGAAACATAACCTTGAAGAAATGTTGCAAGGTGACATAACCCTTAATGAATTCCATATGTGATGTAACCAAATACAAATGTAGAAATTCAACATAACACAACAAAGATGAACATCGCAATGTGACATAATCATTAGGGATCATCACAATCCAATTATATAACCCTTAACGAAGATCACAAAGAATATCACAATGCATCTTGACCATTTGGGAACATCTCATTGAAACATAACCCTTAAGGAATGTCACAAGGTGACACAACCCTTAATGAACGTCTCAATGTGATGTTACCTTAGACAAATGTAGAAATTTGACATAACATGACGAATATGAATGTGTTAATGTGACATAATCATCAAGGAACATCACAATCCAACATAACCCTTGATGAACATCGCAATGTGGCATAACCCTTGACAAACATCACAAGGTGTCGAAAGTCAACCATAATCCTTTAATGAATGTTGCAATCTGACATAACCCTCGACGAACATCAAAATATAACATAACCCTTGAAATATAATTAACAATGTGACAAACATAGCCCAACATAACCCTTTGCGATTGTCGTAATGTGACAAACATAACCTAACATCGCAATGTGTCAAATATAACCCAATGTCACAATGTGACAAACATTACTCATCATCAAAATGTGATAAATAGAACCTTATGTCACAATGCAACATAACCCTTTATGGATGTTGCAATGTGACGAAATTCAACCATAATCAACCATGGTTAACCATGTCCATAATGAACCATGAACCCCTAAAGGCAACCGTGGTTAACATAAATCAACCATGATAAACATCACTATATGAAATAACCATTGAGGAACTTCACAATCTAACCTAACCCTTGAGGAACATCACATTGTGACATAACCATTAAGGAACATGATAGTTAGACATAAGTCAACTAAGATAAATGTTGCAATGCTACATAACCATTCATGAATATCACAATGCAACATAACCCTTAAAAACCACTACAATTCAACATAAGTCCACCAAGATGAACATCATAATGTGACATAACCATTAAGGAACACCAAAAATATGACATAACCCTTGATGAATGTCGTAATGTGACATAACCATTGAGGAACATAGTAATTTCATATAAGATGACCAAGATGAATATCATGATGCATCATGACCATTAGGAAAATCCCTTTAAAACATAACCCTTAAGGAATTTCACAAGGTGGCAGAACCCTTAATGAATGTTAAAATGTGATGTAACCATTGAGAAACAAAGCAATTCGACATAACACAATGAAGATGAATTTTGCAATGCAACATAATCATTGGGGAACATCACAATCCAACATAATTGTTGAGGAATGTCACAATGTGAAGTATGTAGCAATTCAACATAAGTCAACAATGATGTACATTGCAATGTGACATTACCATAGTAAATGATGGTTAAACATATTTAACATGGTCAACCATAGTCAAACGTGGCTAACCATGTCCATCCATGGTTAACCAAAGTGAATCATATTCAACTTAAGTCAAACATGTTCATCCATATTCAAACATTGTCAAATGTGGTCATCCAAAGCAAATCCATAATAAACCAAACATAAACCAAAGTCAACCATAGTAAACCAAAGTCAACCATAAGTCAACAATAGTAAATCAAACACAAAATGGAGTCAAACATAGTCAACCAAAGTTAACCATGGTCAATTGTGGTCCACCATGTTCAACCATAGACAATGATGGTCATCCAAAGATAACCATAGTAGATCACGGTTGACCATGCCATCCAGAGTCACTACAATAAACTTGGTTATCCATAGTCAACATGGTCATCCATGGTCAACCATATTCAATGATGACCGATAATAGTTTAACATCATCGACAATAGTCAACCAAATTCAACCATGGTCTACCATAGACAACCATGGTCATCCATGTTCATCTACGGTGAACCATAGTCAAATATGGTAAACCATAGTCAACCATAGTCAAACATGGTCATTCATATTCAACAATATTCAAACATGGTTAGTGAAATTCAACCATGGCCAATAATAATTTAACATAGTCAACCATAATAAAGCATAGTCAACCAAATTCAACCATAGTCCACCATGTTCAACCACAAACAACCATGGTCAACCATAGAAAACCGTGGTCAATCAAAGATAACCATAGTAAAACATGGTCAACCATGTCATTCATAGTCAATTATAATCAACACATTTATCCATGGTCGACATGGTCACCCAAGGTGAACCATAGTCAACATGGTGAGCCATGGTGAACCATAGTCAACCATAGTTAAAGGTGGTGAACGAAATTTACCCATGGCCAATAATAGTTTAACATATTCAACCATAGTCAAACATGTTCACCCATAATCAACCATAATCAAACATGGTAAGAAAAATTCAATTGTCGCTAATAATAGTTTAACATAGTCAATCATGATAAACCAAACTCAACCATGGCCCACCATGTTTAACCATAGACAACCGTGGTCAACCAAAGATAACCATAGTAAAACATTTTCAACCATGTCATCCATAGTCAATCACAGTGAACATGGTTATCCATAGTCAACATACTTATCCATCATCAACATGGTCACCCATGGCGAACCATAGTGAAACATGGTCAACTAAATTCAACCATGTTCAACCATAGACAACCATGGTCATCCAAATATAACCATAGTAAAACATGGACAACAAAAGGAAAATATAGTCAACCAAATTCAATCATAGTCAACTATGGTGAACCAAAGTAAAAAATGATCAACAATGGTCAATCATAGTCAAAAGTGGTCAACCAAATTAAACTATAGTAGACCATGGAGGAAACACATGTTCTTAAACATTAGGCCTACTCAATTTATCCTCAACTTAATTATTACATCCTTGCATTGATCTCCCTCATGATAAGCTCACATTAAAGTAATCCTAAAAGTTGGTTTCATGATAGACTCACATTAAAGCAGGCCTAAAGGTTGGTTTTGAAATCTCCTTCTTGTATTTAAATGATTACATTTGAAGATATATCGACATTTACAAAATCACATGTTATGTAAATATCTCTCCCATCTAACTGCATTGTTCAACAATTCCCAAGAGCACTAGTTTTAAATTTTCTAAGTTTTGATTTTTTGGGGGGATATTTATCTGAGTCAGACATTATTGTATCTGCATATTATGGTTAATTCTAGTCCTTTAATTGTTTTTCAACATGTTGAATTCATTTCTGCATTTAAAAATGCAATTTAAACAACAAAAAACTGTTATTTCATATAGATTTATACTAGCAACAACCACATTTATGTAAAAAAAGTGGTTGATATACACCGATCGACCCCATTAATTTTAAAAAGGTGGAAAATGGGGCCCATCGGCGTATATAAACCACTTTTTTTACATAAATGTGGTTGTTGCTAGTGAGTAACACAATGAATAAAAACATAAATATTGCAAAATAAATGAAACAAATGAAGAAAAAATGAAGTAAAATAATATAAGCATTAAATGTAAGGATGTATATGTATCAAGCATATTTAAAACCCGTATAATTTTTAAAATACATCCAATCAATACATAATGTGAACACCAAAATGATTACATATAAAAAAATATAAATTATGAAGATATAAATGATGTACATGTATTAAGCATATTTAAAACCCAAATAATTTTAATGAAACATCTAATCAATGCATGATGTGACTACCAAAAGCACTACATATAATATGTATTTTCTATTGATTAATACTTTAACCTTACACTGTTGTAGAATTTAGGTTATGCAAATTACCTTTATTGTTGATAAGTCAACAATTTTCAAGTGGATTTATGGTATATCACTATAATCCTTAGACCAGATATGTTATTATAAGTAAAAATCGTAGATATTGCATATAAATTTGAATTCGAAATAAGATTTCATTGAAAAATTTCAGAAAACAATTGAAAATAATGATATAACATATCAAAATATTGGGAATCCTTAGACGAGATATGTTATTATAAGTAAAAATAGTAGATATTGCATATAAATTTGAATTCAAAATAGGATTTCATTGAAAATATTCAGAAAACAATTGAAAAAAATTATATAACATATCAAAATACTGGAAAGTGGTTTATGAAAAATAGATCAAAGGAATACATGTTGTAAAAGAAAGAGTTTAGGAATACATTCAAATGTATTTTAATTTCATATTATTAAATAAAATATAAAATTAGCATTTTTATCATATATCGTTTGTATACAGTTGATATCGAATTGGTTATTATAAAGAAGCTCCATGAATTGGTTAACAGTTGATATCGAATTGGTTATTATAAAGCAGCTCCATGAATTAGTTATTGAGCAAGCAGGAATTAAATGAAAAAGAGAAGAAACTTGAGAAAACAATATGGAAGAGAGAGAAAAGAGACTGCGGCCAATGAAATATAGCACAAGGTGAAACAAGTCTGTTGTCACAATAGTATGCAGAAAGAATAAAGATTAGATGAGATACAACACAAGCTGAAAGAAGTCTGTTTTCACAACAGGACGTAGACAGAATAAAGATTAGAACAGAGTGTATAATCCTTGCCGCTATCATCAAGACCCAAGACAATTCTACTCTTCCGATTACATGCAACCAACCTTGTCGATTACATACGCAATACTTAATAATAAATAAATAATCCAATTCTTGTATTAATTTGTTGTTGTATTAATTGGTTATTTGTTGGCCAACAAATAACCAATGATTAACCAATTCTTCTTAATACAACAACAAATAAATAATCCAATTCTTCTTATAAATTACATGCCGAACCTTGTTGATTATAATTTATTTACGCCGAGTGAGATTTTAAATCCATTCTAATACCATGATGATATTCCAAGCTTTGGAAAGCATAATTGAGATAGAAGACAAAGAATCGGGATATTAAAATGGCTGCTATTGCACTATAGAAATGAATATCACTTGCCTAAGCATATGATACAGGAGGCCCTGAGTACAAATTACAAAACCATATATATCATTCACAATGATCTGAAAGTGTTGCTCACCATGAAAATAACTAAATTAATATTTGGATTAATCACATACGCAATACTTAATAAATGAATATTGATCATTGCCGATATATCATTGCAAACAGGACGCAGAGAGAATAAAGATTACATGCCGAACCCTATCGATTACATGCAACCAACCCTGTCGATTACATGAAACCAGCTCCTGGCGGATATCAACTTCAGGTTTAACCCCTGGCACAAATGCCGAACCCTATCGATTACATGCAACCAACCTTCTCGATTACATGCAACCAGCTCCTGGCGTACAGTCTAAGGATGTACAGTCTAAGATTGCATAAAACTGTGAAAAAGCAAGTGAGATACATATCAACCTACCTCAATCTGTTTTCAGTCTTTGCCACCGATCTTTTTTGCCCTTTACTGATGCAGTGCCAGCGACCTCTTTTGTCCTTTACTAATGCAGAATAGTTGTAGTAGAATAAATCTGAACATAAAAAACAGGCGCATATAAATCTGAACATAAAAAACAGGCGCATATCAATTCATATTAAAAAGGCGCATATCAATTCATATTAAAACAAATATTAATTCATAGAAAACAGGCGCATATCAATTCATAGAAAACAGATATTAATATACCTCAATGTGTTTCAGTGAAAATTCGTAATCAACCTCCTGTGTCTTTTGTTGCTGCACAAGAATTGTGTTAGAAATCAACAATGGTATCCTCTCTTGATATGTAATAAGATAAACAGAAAGAAATGGTCACCTATATGTATTGCCACTGCTCTTCTTGTCACGTCATGAAAATCTGCGCAGAGATAAATTTTCTAGATGCCTTAGAAACGTTATTACACGTAAACAGAATATACAGGCTAATCCACTACTCTCCCTGGCCTCTCGTGGCATAGTGAAACGACAGGCTAATCCACTCATCTCCCTGGCCTCTCGTGGCATAATGAAACGACGGATACATCTCCTGAAACGACGGATACATCTCTCATGGAATAGTGAAAGGGCTGATACAATAAATGTTAATAAATGTATTTAAGATTGATTATTAACTGTTTTAACCAGATTGCCAGATATACCATATACTATAAAAAACATTCCATGATACCATACAGAACTGGATAATCAAAAATCAATACGCCAACCAATTTCATTTGCAATTATAATCAACAATCATAGTTACTATCATTTATATTGCTATAAACCTGAGCTAAAAACCTAAGTTGTATAGATGTATAAATCATTTAATTGTTTTTGGGAGTTATTCAAATTTAATTTAACACGTTAGGACACTTGCTCCTTCATCTCCACGCTCATCCACGTCCAGGGAAATATGAAAGGCCACCAACACCTGGCATCCAATAAAGGCGTATATCAAAGGCCGCCAAAACCTGCCAGGTTAACCATGCGTGTTTTATGAATTAATCGAAACACAACCGTCTGGTAAATAACGAAACGTGGCAATGAATCATTTTTACGCCGATACATACTTACTTATTGTCTCTCGTAATTACTTCACCACGAATTATAGACCAAAGAATTGATCGCAGGTGTCATACGTTTAATTTTGGCCAGGTTTGGATGTGGCGCTGCATGGCCGGTGTCATCATGCGGATTCCACGTTTGGCTTGATCGCAGGCATGAAAGAAAACAAGCGGGCTATGGTAAAGTTTTTTTAGAACGCGCCATGGTAAAGTTTGATATAATGACACACGGCATTATTATTGTAAAATGTAAAAAGGTAATGTAAATATAAATGTTAAATTTCAAGTAATTTTTTCTGGATTTGCTTAATTATGATTCGTGGCATTTGATAAGTTGATTTAGTAAAATTTTAATCATGTTATGTAAAAGTGAAAAAGTAAATATGATAAACTGATGAATTGATAAATGAAAGAGAGTTAATTACACAAATCTCATTCATCCATTTAAATGTAAGACAAAGTATATGCCAGCATCTTGAATTCCTGACCATCAGATTAAATTTAATAATTAAAAACATGATTAATCGAGCAAGTCTGATAGGGGGGACGCCTATCAGCCTAATCACTAGATTTCTGATTAAAAAAACAAAAACATAAAACAATTAGAAAAGGCCATTTCAAGAAAATAAGATAAAGAAAACACAAGAACATTCCAAGAAAATAGGATAAAGAAAACACAAGAGAGGGAGAGGCAGCTTTTTTCACAGGAAGGAATATTTTTTCCCCGTTATAATCGTATAGAATGAAGATATATCAACATTTACCAAATCGGATATCATGTAAATGTCTCTCCATCAACAATTTCAAGATAATAGGATGAAGAGAACACCAGAGACTGCTAATCAGATTAGGCCAGGAGAATCAGATAGAAGGTGATGTTAAATATATTGTACCCTCAACAGTATGACCGTACACTGCCAGCTGTACTGGACAGTTGTACTTTCTATTTTTGTCTTGCTTGAGCATATATAGCTCAACCATCTTACATTGTAATAGACTGCTTAACCTCTTCAGTTATGTTCTGTACTTCTTCATACATTTGAATATACTATTCTTTTCTCTCTGCATTTCTCTGTCCTTCACAATTTATCATGGTATCAGAGCTTCAGCAGTAAGCCTCTTCACACGGTCGGG
>SNQJ01S0008910.1:0-10974 GCA_010110895.2 Picea sitchensis | reverse complement strand
AGCGATGATTAATTTTGAGAAACCAAAATCCTTTTTAATTTTTTTGATAAGATGGTTTGAAATCGTAAACAATGGATAAATTTATACAATTTTTCTTACTATTAAATGACATCAAATCCAATTTTTATAAACAAATTTGATTTATAAATTCTAATTTTGTATCCATTTTTAAGGATTATAAGATGGATCTAACTTTATGAAAAGAATATGTCTAAACCAAAATTTGTTATTTTTCCTTTATGTTTATTAAGAAGTAAAATATTGCTGTTTTTACTATTAAATAACATTAAATCCAATTTTTATAAACAAATTTGATTTATAAATTCTAATTTTGTATAACTTTTTAAAAATTATAAGATGAATCTAACTTGATGAAAGGAATATGGCTAAACCAAATATTGTTATTTTTCCTTTATATTTATTAAGAAGTAAAATATTGCGTGCTTTAATAGACCAATGACCAACCTATGATCAATTCATGCCTCTCTTTTGAGTCAATTAAATGACTTGTTATAGATTGTTGTATCTACTATTAATATAGTTAATGCATCAAAAATAGTAAACAAACTTAATAATATAAAAACTCTAACAATTGAAAGTACAAGAAGAAACCAAATAAATACTAATATTCTTACGGTATTAAGGTCATCCACAAATATTAAAAAGGAAGCAATGCTTTAATCAATAATAAACAAAAACAAATAGACTTTGGTTTAGCTAAATTTTGGAAAGGTTATGTCCACATTATATTATTTAATCTCTAGAAAATTGTACAAAGTGTTAAAGTGTTAATAGTATCTTGGTTAATAGAGCTATTTTTTTAATAGATTTTGAGTTTTATAGTTAATTGGGTGTAGTTAAAGTTGTTTGAGGAAAGGTAGTTACTCTCTTCTATCTAGGTTTAAATATCCCTTTGTGACATGAATGTTATTAGTAGATAGGTTGTTGTGTAACCCATAAAATTTATAGGTTAACACTTTTATTCCGGGTCAAATGTTAATGGTTTCGAATATAAAGTTTAAAAAAAATCAGAAATCATAATTGGATTTTTCTTTTATTTTTGTATGAAATTCTACCTTGACTTATTCAAGAGAAACAATGAAAATATTTTGAAATATATGTGATATATTTATTATTTCCACTTATATAAAAGGAAATATAAATAAAAAGTTTATTCTTGGTTAGATCATGTTGCAATGACTGGTTGGCTTGCAATTGCAATTAGAGCCACAGATTGGAACTAAGAAAACAACAATAAATACAGAAATGCATTTCATATCAATAAGCATTCAACACACAGTCTATTACCAAATTAAAATCACATTAACATTTACAATAAAAAATTTCACTAACAAAATTTGCAACTTTATTGGGTAAATGGACACACAAACTCAAATCAAAAGAAAGTCAAAGACTTTTTGTTCAATCACAAACTTCATAGTATATTTGTGGTCTTTAGCTTTTGGACAGTCACAAACTTCATAGTATATTTGTGGTCTTTGGCTTTTGGATTTACATATATCTCAACTATTCAAATTCTAAATACAATGCTTCATATTCCAAAAGTTCTAAAAAAAATTCATTGAAAACAAAAATTATTTCACTAGATTACAATTTGTATTCTTCTTTTCAATCAAAGTGCTTCAACAATTAATTTAATAAAATAATTGTGCCATGGTGCTATTCACTTTCTTGTAGCCAAATATTAATATAACAATCTCAAATACTTGAGACTATCATTCTATGAATTGAGAATAAATTTATTCAAACCTTTGTTCTTCCATTAAACATCAAATAAACTATTAAAAGCTATAGCAATGTCAAATACATGAGACTATCATTTTATGAATTGAGAATAAATTTATACAAACTTTTGTTTTTCTATTGAACATCAAGCAATGAAATGTGTAAAACGATTTTGTGCATCAGACATCCATTGTTAAAAAAACAAGAGAATCTCGCTCATGATGTTATTAGCTTTATTTATCTATAGTTCTTATTTTTCTTCCTCTCTTCTAAACTTTATGATTTCCATAATATTTTTAAATCTTCTTCCAACAACCATAATCATGATTTATGATTTCAAGAGAATGGATTTCATGGATTTTAATTGATTTGGATGAAAGAAAAATTACACGAGTTCATAATTTATGATTTGAAGATAATTGATTTATGTATGATGTGAAGAGAATTGATTTCATGGATTATAATTGATTTCACTCAAGGAAAAATCACGAGTTCATGATTTATGATTTGAAAAGAATTGATTTCATGAATTATAATTGATTTGGCTTAGGGTTCATTATTTATGATTTCAAGAGAATTAACTTTCAAGGAAAAATAAAAAAAATTGATTTCATGGATTATAATTGATTTGGCTCAAGGACAAATTACAGGGTTCATTATTTATGATTTCAAGAGAATTGCATTTCAAGGAAAAATCACGAGTTCATGATTTATGATTTGAAGAGAATTGATTTCATGAATTATAATTGATTTGGCTCAAGGAAAAATTATAAGGGTTCATTATTTATGATTTCAAGAGAATTGACTTCATGTCATATAATTGACTTGGTTGAAGGAAAAATCACAAGAGTTCATGATTTATGATTTGAAAGAATTGATTTGGTTGAAGGAAAAATCACAAGAGTTCATGATTTATGGTTTGAAGATAATTGATTTCATGGATTTTAATTGATTTGGTTGAAGGAAAAATTACAAGAGTTCATGATTTATGATTGCAAGAAAATTGATTTCATGGATTTTAATTGATTTGGTTGAAGGAAAAATTACAAGAGTTCATACATGAATTAATTTGTGTTAATAATGAAATCTATGGATTTTAATTGATTTGGCTGAAGGAAAAATTACAAGAATTCATTGATCCAGATTTTATGAGCAGAACAAAATGACTATAGATTATTAACAGCTGCTTAACACAAAATAACAGAGATACAGTAAAACCGGGTTTCTATTCAATAAGGAAATAAGCTAAAACTGTAAAATGCAGCAAAAACAAGCTTGTTGGAATGGTGGTGGCTTATCTTTGAGAAGAGATGTGACGACTGCGCTCATTCGCAAGAAGATGATTACAATGAGGCTTTGAAGGCCTTTTTACTACAAATAGGAATGTCAAAAACCTTATACATCTAAAAACCTAACCCTAGGAGATGAAGCCTCAAAAGTCATGTGGGCCCCGTTTGGGTAAGTTAGTACATCAACTTCCTGGGGTCGTAACTTTTGTATACGATCTCCATTTTAGGAGTATGATAGCCCACTGAAAAGGTATTGTCGAGGAGATTCATTTTGGGGGCTCAATCATTCCTTTGAATATCATTGAGAAACTCAATCTCGAAAAACCTTCATTTAGGCCCTCAAAATAGCTCCGGAAGTTAAAACTGCTAAAAATAGTAAATTGCCAAAATTGCCAGAAAACTGTTTTGAGTCAGTTGGAAAAGGTGGGTGGCCACCAATATCCACCTGGATCAATCCTCCCTCCTTAAGAAGAAATGGTATCCATTGTGTTGAGTTTGCAGGGGAGAGGGAAAAGTGTTTGTTGAATCTGCATCTTGGTGAGTTGCTTGCCTTGCTGGAGACGTCGCGTTGCTCAGTTTGTGGAAGTTTGTCATGAACCTGTTGAGGCTGAGGTTGTTCAAAAAGTCGAGCTACATGAGAGGACAGTGTGCAAAACTAATATTTACACTTTGTTGCAACCTTGTCGACCTGCTTCTATTGGATAGAAGGTGCTTGGGACACGGCTGTAGTGGTTGCAGTGTCCTTATGTTCCCCTTTTAAACAGATTGTAAAGAAGCTGAATTTTGCAATATGAGATACTACCTTGCAACACTGTTTAGGTGGAACAATAGTCAAAACTAACTCTAGTATTCTATAGAGATGACCCTCTACAGAAACAATGACACTGCGAGGTCAAGACTCATAAAAAACATGGTGTATCTACATATATGGCTAGCCCAAGAGAACATCACAGACATCCAATGGGGAAACATCACATAATACCTCATCCTTGAAGGTTTGGATTCCGTATGACAATTGACACTGCTGGCTGACATGAAGATCTCATCCTTCGCGAAACCACCCGATGTTGTATATTTTCAGGTGTGGTGTTGTCGACAATCCCAACTATTTGACGACCTCTACTAAGATGAGGTTCTTCTGGCTTCCGCTATCAACAATAAAATGTAGTGGGGTCCCCTTCACCCACATCTATGAATGAAAAAGACGCTCCCCCTCTTCTGGATATGTTGGTTCTTCTGGTTGATTTGTTGCAGTCGCGACAATTGTAGTGGTCTGCATCGATGATCTGTCTTTTAGGAGTATTTTTAGAATCAGATTCTGAATCAAGGTTCGACTCCTTGTCTTTGATATCAAACACCAATGACTGTTTTGAGCGACATTCATCGGTGTTGTGCCAAGGGTTTTTGTGGAATTCGCACCATTTTTCGATGTCCTTCTTCTTCTTTATGTGACCCTTCTTTTCCTATGGTTTAGACTAATTTTCAGGAACCTGTTTGTTAGGGCCATATTTCTCATAATTTGGTTGTTGCAGATTTGCATATCCAAACTCCCATTTGTTCTGGTGCTTAAATTTCTGCTAAATTTTAACAACATATCGATAAGCAGAACCGAGTGATAAGATGTCCAGAAAATCCATTTCAGTTTGGATGTATTTGTGTAGAGCCCCACGATATTTTAGAACCAAATGTCGCTCGGAGTCTTTGATACCCAGCTTGGTGCACAAGGTAGGGAAGGTATTGGTGAACTCCGTAACTCCTTGGCCCCTCTCTTGCCGTAGTGTGGTCCATCTCATGTACTAGTCCTCATAGTTTCCAACAGGGTAATACTGTTCCTTTACCGCATCCACAAAAAAATCTCAAGTGGGTTCGACCCCATATATTCTAGACACTTCTGTGGAACTTTTCTCCCAGTAAGTTTCCTACCAATGTTTGACATGAGGGAGAGATTTAAGGAGTGCGAAGGTGAAATTTTCTCTGTCGAAAANTCCAACAGGGTAATACTGTTCCTTTACCGCATCCACAAAAAAATCTCAAGTGGGTTCGACCCCATATATTCTAGACACTTCTGTGGAACTTTTCTCCCAGTAAGTTTCCCACCAATGTTTGACATGAGGGAGAGATTTAAGGAGTGCGAAGGTGAAATTTTCTCTGTCGAAAAAATTATGAACAAAGAAATAACCTTCTAGCAGTTTAACTATTTGTCTAGGGCTTCTGCATCTATTTTTCCTTCAATGCAAGAATATCAAAATTAAATTGTACCTCGAAAGGTGAGGTGCTTCCAAAGTGGCCGCTTGATGAAGATGCACCTATTTCTATCAACATGCGTTGAAGGATGTGGGAAAAATTCTCCATCATTTCGTCCCTCTGTCGCGTGAGAGATTTCTCAAGCAACATACTGATAGGATCGTCTACTCCATCATTTTTATTTTCTTCCGCCATTGAGGGTTTCTTGGGTGTTCAAGAGCGATTTTCCTCAAGAGAGACAAGCTCGAGACCCAACTCTCTATGCTCGAACCTCATTGAGGACATTCACTGAAAAACGATCAGGAGCAGCGTGCTCTGATACCACTAATCCAGATTATTTTCATCACGAAATGAGAGCGAAGATATAATAAAGAAATGCACAGAGATATCGAGGATATCCACTAATATAACATAAATTTATTAGAGATGAAACCGTAAACATAGAGATACAATAATACATGATTTCTATTAATGAAAGAAATGTACAGAGACTGTAAAAATACAGAGTGAAAGACTCGCTAGAATGGTGGCAGCTTATCTCTGAGAAGAGATGTGATGACTGTGCTCATTCGTAAGAAGATGATTACAATGAGGCTCTAAAGGCCTTTTTACAATAAATAGGAATGAAAAAAACCCTAGACATCCAAAAACCTAACCCTAGGAGATGAAGAACCAAAATTCATGTGGGCCCCGTTTGGGTAAGTTAGTACATCAACTTCACGAGGTCGTAATATTTGCATACGATCTCCGTTTTAGGTGTAGGATAGCCTGTTGGAAAGGTATMATCAAGGAGATTCATTCTGGGGGCTCAATCATGCCTTTGGCTATCATTAAGAAGCTCTATCTCGAAAAAACTTCATTTAGRCCCTCAAAATAGCCCCAGAAATTAAAACTGCTAAAAATAGTAAATTGCCAAAATTGCTAGAAAACTGTTTTGAGTCAATTGGAAAAGGTGGGTGGCCACCAATATCCACCTAGATCAATCCTCCCTTCTTAGGAAGAAATGGTATCCATTGCATTGAGTTTCCAGGGGAGAGGGAAAAGCGTTTGCTGAATCTACATCTAGGTGAGTTGCTTTCCTTGCTAGAGACGTCGCATTGTTCAGTTTGTGGAAGTTTGTCACAAACCTGTTGAGGCTGAGGTTGTTCGAAAATTAGAGCTACACGAGAGGACAGTGTGCAAAAGGAATCTTTGTTCTTTTTTGCAACCTTGTCGACTTGCTTCTATTGGATAGAAGGTGCTTGGGGCGAGGTTGTAGTGGTTGCAGTGTCCTTTTGTTCCCCTTTTGAATAGATTGTGAAGAAGCTGAATTTTGCAGTATGAGATACTGCCTTGTGACACTATTTAGGTGGAACAATAGTCAGAACTACCTCTAGTATTCTGTAGAGATGACCCCCTAGAGAAACAATGACAATGCGGGGTCTAAACAACATGGCGTATCCACATATATGGCTGGCCCAAGAGAACATCAAAAACATCAAGTGGGGTGACATCACATAATACCTAATCCTTGAAGGGCTGGATGCTGTATGACAATCGACATTGCTGGATGACATGAAGATCTCGTCCATGGTGAAGCCAACCAATGTTGTATGGTTGTGGGTGTGGTGTTGTCGACAATCGCAATTGTTTGATGACCTCTACTGAGATGAGGTTCTTTTGGCTTCCGCTATCAACAATAAAATGCAATGGGGTCCCCTTCACCCACATTTGTGAATGAAAAAAACACTCCCCCTCTTCTGGATATGTTGGTTCTTCTGGTTGAATTGTTGCGGTCGCGACAATAGCAGTGGGGTCTACGTCGATGATATTTATTTTACAAGTATTTTCAAAATCAGATTCTGAATCAAGGTTTGGCTCCTTGTCTTTGATCTTAGCCACCAATGGTATTCATCAGTGTTGTGCCAAGGGATTATTTGGAATTGACACCATTTTCTGGTGTCCTTCTTCATCTTTCTGTGACCCTTCTTTTCCTGTGGTTTAGACTGATTTTCAGGAAGCTGTTTGTTAGGGCCATCTTTCTCATACTTTGGTTGTTGCAGATTTGCATATGAAATCCCATTTGTTCTGGTGCTTAAAATTCTGCTCGATTTTAACAGCATATCGATAAGTAGAACCGAGTGATGAGATGTCCAAAAAATCCATTTTAGTTTGGATGTATCTGTGTAGAGCCCTGCAGTATTTCAAAACAAAATGTTGCTCGTAGTCTTTGATACCCAACTTGGTGCGCAAGGTATGGAAGGTATTGATGAACTCCAGAACTGCTTGGCCCCTCTCTTGTCGTAGTGTGGTCCATCTCATGTACTGGTCCTCATAATTGCCAACAGGGTAATACTGTTCCTTTACCGCATCCAGAAAAAAATCCCAAGTGGGATCGACCCTATATATTCCAGATTCCTCTGTGGAACTTTGCTCCCCATAAGTTTCCCACCAATGTTTGACATGAGTGAGATCTTTAAGGAGTGCGAAGGTGATCTTTTCTCTGTCGGAAAAATTGTGAACAGAGAAATAACCTTCTAGCAGATTTAACCATTTGTCCAGGGCTTCTGCACCTATCTGTCCTTCAAATACAGGAATATCAAAATTAACTTGTACCTTGAAAGGCGAGGTGCTTCCAAAGTGGTTGCTTGATGAAGATGCGCCTATTTCTATTAGCATGCGTTGAAGGATGTGGGAAAAATTCTCCATCATTTCTTCCCTCTATCGCGTGAGATCTTGCTCAAGCAACATACTGATAGGATTGTCGGCTCCATCGTTTTTCTTTTCTTCTACCATTGAGGGTTTCTTGGGTGTGCANAGCATGCGTTGAAGGATGTGGGAAAAATTCTCCATCATTTCTTCCCTCTATCGCGTGAGATCTTGCTCAAGCAACATACTGATAGGATTGTCGGCTCCATCGTTTTTCTTTTCTTCTACCATTGAGGGTTTCTTGGGTGTGCAAGAGCGATTGTACTCAAGAGAGACAAGATCGAGACCCAAATTTCTATACTAGGACCTCGTTGGGGACATGCACCGAAAAACGATCAAGAGCAACGTCCTCTGATACCACTAATCTGGATTATTTTCGGCACGAAATGAGAGTGGAGATATAATAAAGAAATGCACAGAGATATTACGGATATCCACTAATATAACATAAATGTATCAAAGATGAAACCATAAAAATAGAGATACAATAATACATGATTTCTATTAATGAAAGAAAAGTACAGAGACTGTAAAAATACATAGTGAAAGACTCGCTGGAATGGTGGCAGCTTATCTCTGAGAAGAGATGTGACGGTTGTGCTCATTCACAAGAATATGATTACAATGAGGCTCTAAAGGACTTCTTACAATAAAAATGAATGCCCAAAACCCTAGACATACAAAAACCTAACCCTAGGAGATGAAGCGCCAAAATTCATGTGGGGCCCATTTGGGTAAGTTAGTACATCAACCTCCCGAGGTTGTAACTTTTGCATACATTCTCTGTTTTAGGCATATGATATCCCGTTGGAAAGGTATCGTCGAGGAGATTAATTTTGGGGCCTCAATCATGCCTTGATATATCATTGAGAAGCTCGATCTTGAAAAAATTTCATTTAGGCCCTCAAAATAGCCCCAGAAGTTAAAACTGCTAAAAATAGTAAATTGTCAAAATTGCCAGAAAATTGTTTTGAGCCAGTTGGAAAATTTGGGTGGCCACTGATATCCACCTGAATCATTCATACATGAATTATTCTGTGCCAATAGTGCAATCTGAGCTTTCTATCGATGGTGGTTGGCTTGGTTTTATTGTTAAGCTATTATACTATCTGTGAAAATATCTTTCCATAACTCATATAAAGACAATACTTAATTCGTTTAAATCATGGATTCTTTCATCCAAACTTGAATGTATCCACATGTGGTACACACTCTTATATATGGAGAACAAAGCTTCATCACAATTGGTATCCTGAACCATTATATTGTTGGAATGTGACAACCAATTAACCAATTGTGGTTAAAGTGGTTCATGATTTCCTCAACAATATTCTATTGTTGGATTTAGTTAAAACTAATCAACAAAAGAAGGGGCAACAATTAATGTAATCAGTTTTGTATAACTGAAGGAGAGGTTGTATAAATATGTATTCTTGAGAGGCAGATTGTGAGTCGGGCTTCAATCCCTCTCCAGGGCTGTTAATTGTAATCTCTTGTTAAGCAATAAAATGTCGTTGCCATTGTCCCGTGGATGTTTCCCTCACCCTGAGGGGTTTACCACATAAACAATGGTGTCTCATGTGTGATAAAATCTGGTGTCTCATGGTGTTTCATGTTTCTTTGGTTCTCTGCTGCAAATTAATCTCTGTGTGTTCTAGGACCCAACAAGTGGTATCAAAGTGTCAAGGTGGAGATTCATGATCACGATGAAGAATTGTTGTGTTGGATAGACCATGTGGAGATCACAAGATCTCATGCACAAGAAATGACTTGTTGTCGAATGTATAAAAGGTCAGTCACGCCAGTCATCACAATCAATGCAAAGAACTAGAGAGGGCCATGGTGGAGTTAGCACATACATCAGACCTAATATGTCGATATCATTGTCGTGTGCTGAGATCATTGCCGCCTAGTTGAATATATGGTTGAAGATCTGCTTGCATGGAGGAGAGGAGCCCAACAGGAAGGACTTCCACGTGGAGGTGAATCCCAGCATTAAAATATCTTCTATTGGAAGTGGTCGTGTACTATTGGAAGGAGTTGATCCCGAAGAAAACCACCATCATTTTTGTAAATAGGACAGTCGCTCCACGCTTTGGTAAGAATGAGGAAACACAGACCCACAAAGGCAGAATACATACGTTGTTTTCAGGCTGGAGCTTGTGATGAAATTGATTATTCCAGTTGTCATGACTAGAGTGCTAGGTATTTATTGTTTTATTACTGTTGTGATTATCAACACATGAATTAACCCCAAGACAAAGTCCTATTATTTATTTGATGGCTATGCGTATATTTCATTGGGACTGGATTGTGGGATCTCGGGTCTTGTTATGGGTATAGGTCATGGCTATTGGTATTTTCGGTGATGCCGGTGTCAAAGCCAATGTACATCAGTCAAAGATCCTTGTTGGTATGCTTGATCTTTGCGAAAGAACTTGGACTCTACGACCTTATAGTTGTGGAAATGTGATTTTTATTCATAGGAGATAATATTTTTCAAAAGAAACTCCCAGGTTCCAGGTTGGAATGTGTTGGATATCATGGTGCATGCATTTTTCATGTGGATGGGCTACACATTGAGACATGTAGTTGATAGTCATGTTGTACATCATTGGGGAGTCTTAGCTTATTGACGCATGGTTGATATACTTGCTTGGTGCAAATAATGATGTATGATGGTACACTCATGGATGGTAGATGCACATGTTGGCATATTGGTAGATGCACATGTCGGCATATGGTGGATACATTTCATCGATGATATCTTTTGGCACATTGTTGATGTACATGGTTGATGTACATGGGTGTTGTGCATGGTGGGCACATTTTGGTACATGATGTACTTGGTGGATATATTGTTCATGATTCTTTATTTCATTGATGACATATATTTTGTTTCATGATGTATGGTATGGCACAAGTTTGATGCTTGAACAGGTCCAAGGATCATCATATGGTAGTATATTGTTCATCTTGCAGAGAAGATAGGGGGAGACATACTCTT
>SNQJ01S0008909.1:159765-219220 GCA_010110895.2 Picea sitchensis | reverse complement strand
ATATAAAATTTATAAATTATATATATTATACAATATATAAATTATATTATATATAAATAAAAACAAAAAATAAAAAAAAACCAAAACCAAAACAAAACAACACAAAACAAATACAAACTCGAACTCACTCTCGTTCTCATAGCACATAGCTGCACACAGAGTAGAGAGGAGCATGGGAGAAGGAGGGTGCATGGAGAAGGAGGGCACACGGGAGCTCTAGTGCACACGCAGAGGAGGGCACATGCAAGGAGGGCACACACAGAGGAGGGCACACGTGAGGAGGGAGCACCAGAGGAGGGCACATGCAAGGAGGGCACACGCAGAGGAGGGCACATGTGAGGAGGGAGCACCAGAGGAGGGCACACACAGAGGAGGGAACACGTGAGGAGGGAGCACCAGAGGAGGGCACACGCAGAGGAGGGAACACAGGAGGAGGGCACACACAGAGGATAAATATGGTTTGACTTCTTTCTCCTATCACTTGGTCACTCCCTTATATCTTGGTTTGTGTTTTGGTCTCACTTATTGTGGGCCGATTGAGTGTGCATGTTAATTGTTTGATGAAATTCTTGATAGAAATATGGTTTGATGGAATGTAATGGTTGTGGGGATTTTTTCATAATGGGCTTGCAGAGTTAGAACTAGAGTTGTTTTGTTAGATGCAATGGAAGGGCATGATTTAAAATTTACAAACTTGATGGAGAAAAACTTGCCATAGGTAAGACATACATTATCCAAATGCAAAAAAACAAAAAAATATCCATTTCCCCTTCACTTACTACCTAGTAAATGACCTCAAGTAAAATTCTACGCTTCTCTCATCAATGCCTCTCCCATCAGAGTGGTCTTGTCCACAAATTGCAAATGTGTTATTTCTTCCATGCCTTCAGTCACCTTAAATCCCTGGATAATGCCCAAGTCTCCCTTCTTCATATATCCGCTTAGGCTATCAACAACAAACAAGAAGAAATAGGGCCCTATCTGAGCCCCCTGTAGGCCGTGAGGAATATGGAGGGAAAGCCGGATAGAAGAGGAAGCAGTGTAGAAATGAGACCACATCCATGGGGTTGCTAAATCCAAATCTTTCTCTAATTTTCATTTTTCTATTTTTCCCAACTCCAGTTCACGAATAAATCATACGCATACGTGATCCAATTTTCTAAAAATAGAGTAGTTAGCCATGCTATAGTGAGTTTTTTGGGCCATCACTATCTCGCCCAAAATCTGTCTCCCAGGGATGAACCTCCCTTGTTCCTCAAGGATTAGGGTAACCAATAAGAGTTCGATCCTCTCCGTTTCATATATATAATTTGAGCTTGGTCATTATTTTGCAGAGAGTATTGCCTTGGGTGATAGGCCGGAACTTTTCCATGCAGGGAAATCGGATTAGAGCTAGAAAAGTGTTATTCATGGATTTTAGCATATGCTCAGACGATCTAGACTCTTCAACCACTTTCACTTAAGTCCTCTTTTCACGAGATTCCCCCCAGTTCATATTGAAGACCACTTTATGGAGCTCTTCCATAGTGACCTTCTTGGTCAAGCTTTCACGGGAGGGAATTCAACTCAAAAGGTTTCCCCCCTCAGAGGAGTTCACTCTGGCAGGTCAAGTGAAGATATTTTAGAATTAGTTTACTGCCTCATTGTGGAGAAGAGGGGGGAATTCCATTTCCTAACCAGTCCTCCAAGAGGTTGGCCTCAGTCACATTCGCTCGGGAGAGTTGCGAGGTTTCTTAAGGATAGGAATCTCAAGTTCCACTATCCAGTGGGCAGACCTTTAGGATATTGGAAAAACTAATGGCTCCTAATTCACCCCTGCTCAATAGAAATCGATCAATTCGTTCTTCTATATGAGCTTGCCCCAGGGAATTTGTATTCCTAATAATCCCTAAATCCACTCGGGTGGGTGGAAGGAATATAAGAAACCATCATTTTGGCTTGTTTGGATAGGGATGGGTTCTTCCGACCTATTTGTTTGATCTCCATTTCCTACTGATCTTTTTTTTCCTTTGTTTCGAATGCCTGGATAGTAGCCGCTACTGAAGCATTACTAAGATAATAATCAATGGAGGTTTGAGTTACTTAATTGTTGGTTCTCCTGGGAGGATTCTTCTAATTTCCATTGGGAGTGGGCTCATCTTTCTCAGACGACTTCGGGCATTATCTCGCTAGATAACTATATCTATGGCATTCTCAGCATCTTAAGGGTAGTGCTTCATAGTCTAGGGTTTGCTCCCAGATCACCTCTCTAAGATGTATTTCCATGGATTCAGGCAATGGTTACTCTTCTTGTAAATACATAGATAATAGAGTTGGTCGAGGACAGAAATGAACTCTCTCTTTCACCCATGATATCTTTGATACCATCCATAATAGATGAAATAATTTTCAGACGATATTTTGTCTAATAATTAATTGTTATATCATGAAGTTTGGTAGTTGGTATCTTGGCATAATGGTCAAGGTTGTATCTGAAGTTTTTTCCATGCAGTGAGAACAAAAAAATCAAAGGTTAATGTAGATGGTTGAGTGCTAAGGTCAAATTGGAACAGAGGTGTGGAAGTAGTAGAAGGGAAAGAGGTGAATCAAATTTTGGGTGCAAGTCCCCCAAGTTGACGTGATAACATCCTCCATTACTAATTATATCATTGAATTCATACCAAATGTAATGGGTTCATGCATTCACTAATGAAATATCACTTCCTAAGCTCAACATTCTTACCATGTGCCAAAAATTGTCACTATATTCTATGTAATTCAAATCTTCCCTAAAATAAAGCACACATATGAGCTAAGTCATCCTTTTAAAATGCACATAGATGGTTTTATATTAATGTGAAATATATAAATAAAGGTGGAAAATTTTAGTCCTTCATATGAATAATGACATCTTGAAATCTAGCACTCCAACATCATCTTTAGATGAGAGAAACAAGCTGGCCCAAATGGCACTTTAGGCCTTTTCTGGCACTTCAAAACTTTCTTGCCTAGATTTGTAAAATGCACTTAATGCCCATAAAAAATTCTTCTAGAGAAATCCAACTATTCTAGGTTTAACAATATTTACATCCTCACAAAAGAGATATGTCAAATTTTCTCCAAGAATATTTTATCATCATTGATTTCAATAAAATTGGTAATTTTTTGCCAATATTGCAAGTTGTCTAGTAGTTTTTGAAATGAAAATAAAGTTGATAAAATTTTGCTATGGAAAAAAAACAACTATGCTAGGATATATTAATTAGGTTTCCTCACAAAACCCATGCGCCCTAATTTTAGTTCTCTGCTCCAAATTCCCTTTCCATAAATTAAAATTCCTCAAATTTGGTCATTTTCAAGAATTTCAAGATGGGATGATTGAGTATTGGAAGTAGGGGTTTTCAAACTACGATAATAGATAATTTGAAGGAGATCACAGAAACCATGTTTCACCTATACTTTTTATGGTTCAACAAGATTTAAACCATGATATGATTGAGATATTTCAATGGTAGTTTTGTGGAAGGCTTCAATGACTTGAATGTTGCTAATTGGACTAGTATCCTTCTATGCTATCTTTTCTTGGAAGTACATTGGCTTGCACACTAACACATAATTTGCAATTTGTGTACTTTTGAGTTCCATTGACCTACGTTTTTGGTTATTTGAGAAGAATAGCAAACTTATATTATCTTATTGTCATTATTTGGAACCTCCTTAGGACTCTGTTGGAGCATATTGTCCTCGTTTCATCTCTAAATATCACCATGCAGTGTTCCAATCCCATAATGGAACCACTCCAACAAAAACCAACAATAAATTGAAATGATCAACAATAAAGTGAATAAGGGTTGGGGGCACCTGCACACCCAAGGGTTGAATGACACCTGCTAACCTCGATAAATGAAGGAAGGCATCTCCATGAATATAGTTTAACGATGGTTTTAATATTGATAAAGATGATGAAATACATAATATATGGGGGGACCCCTTCCCTTTAGAAAAATCTTTACGCTCAAAGATTTAAAATAAAACCATTGGTTTGTACTTTATAATGAAACATACATACATTTTTCACCTTAAGTCACTTTATAACTTAAGTGACATACAATTTGCACCTATATTCACTTTCATATTTTAAGTGACATACAATTTTCACCTTAAGCTTTTATAACTTAAGTGACATGTAATTTTCACCTTAAGTCACTTTCTAACTATTGGATATCTTAGATCATGGAGTTGAAATCCAAAACATGTTGTGATCAATCATTGTGTCTACCTTATATAAATCTATTTTCACCTTAATCGTGTCATGTTTCAAAACCACACTACATTGGGTATTGGTGTGAATGCTCATAGATTTTGTTTAGAAGATATTTCAAATTGAAGTACGAAATTATTAAGGAGGTAATTTGAAATCAATGTGTATTCTATATAATTCTATGAATATACAAATACACATTTCATATATTCACATTAGAATCACCCCATAGTATACATATGACATGAAAGAATCAACCCAAGTTCAAATCACATAAACAACCCTAAAAGACCAAAATAAATATATGCAGGAAAGAAAATTCCCCCCCAAAATCCATTTCACCCGCGAGCCAATTGAAACCAAGACTTTTCCCGAACATTTCTTTAATCTTCTCACAACAAGATCGAGACCTAATTTTTTTATGTGTAAACATAGGTGGTAAATAGGAGTGACCTAGGAAACTTCTTGTGGAGTATTGTTGGATATTGATGGACACAACGAGATTTGACATTGTTGCAAGATAAATATTCCTATAACTATAGTGTGAATGAAACTACAATAAAATGAGCCTTTATCCTTTATCCATGCTTTCAACATTACCATGCAAGCAATCCTTTATCCATGCAAGCAATCATATTTTCTATCACTCTAGAAACACAAACCATATTTCCAACCCTAATCCTTTAGACCATGTTACTAGACCAAGGCCTTCTCCTACTCACTTCAATATCATAAATTTACTAGCTCTTCATCCTCCATCCCAAACCAATGATGTCACTACCATTAAAATCACACACATTCTATGACAAATTTTCATGTATTAAAATAATAGGTTGGATCAATCTTCTTATATATCTTAAGACCCACTCCCCCCCATAGAGCACTCCCCTCCATCAGAGCCAAATATTATTAGCTTACAAAAACCAATCAGAGCCAGAGAATCCTCTTTCACTGAGACCAATCATCTCAAACACTATTACATCCAAATCTCATGAAATTGTTAATAGGATCCCTAATAAAAAACATAAGCACTCACTTTTACAAAAATATACAGGACAAACGAATGGAGAAGCCTTATATTCCTAGATTAGTAGCCTCACATTGCACTTCTAGATTTTCCCAGGCTCAAATATCTATCCTTACAATAAAACATCTACAAGGAATCATTCAAACTTGGTGAACAAGTCAATTTATAATTCTACATTTAACTCAATATTCTACTTCCAAATGCATGAAAAATTCCATCAATACATGGAATCCATTGTGTGACACTATCACATAGCATTTTTATACCCTATTCTATCTAGAAAATATCATGTGCGAGTGGTTATAACTTCATCAAGACTAGTACTACAATACATGGAACTTTTCCTCCATTCCCCACCAGCCACTAAAGGCGCTTTCCAAATATGTGAAATTCCAGGATCATGGATTTCCAAACTATCGATCCCCACTCAAACTCTTTGATAGGTCTCAAATCCAGTTCTCCACTGAGCGTCGAGGGATATGCAAATATATGCAACTTATATGCAACTTATATGCAACTATATGCAACTTTATGCAACAATGCAACTTATGCAACTATATTTCAACTATATTGCAACAATTTCGTATGCAACTATATGCAAATATGCAACTATATGCAACTATGCAGCATGCAACTTATGCAACTTAAGCAACTTTATGGGACTTATGCAACTTTACACAACTTTATGCAACAGGCAACTTTATGCAGCAATGCAACTTATGCAGCTATGCAACTATATGCAACTATATGCAACTTGTGCAACTATGCAACTATATGCGACTTATGCAACTATATGACAATTTTGTATGCAACTATATGCAAATATGGAACTATATGCAACTATTCAACTATGTGGAACTATAAGCAACTTTATGCAAAAATGCAACTTATGCAACTATATGCAACTATGCAACTATATGCAACTTATCTAACTATATGCAACTATGCAACTTTACGCAACTTTATGCAACATGCAACTTTATGCAACAATGCAACTTATTCAACTATGCAACTATATGCAACTTATGCAACTATATGAAACTATATGACAATTTCATATGCAACTATATGCAAATATGGAACTATATGCAACTATGCAACTATATGGAACTATAAGCAACTTTATGCAAAAATGCAACTTATGCAACTATATTGCAACTATATGAAACTATGCAACTATATGCAACTTATGCAACTATATGAAACAATGCAACTATATGCAACTATATGCAACTTTATGCAAATATGCAACTTATCCAACTATATGAAACTATGCAACTATATGCAACTATATGCAACTTTATGCAACAATGCAACTTATGCAACTATATGCAACTAGAGCCTTGAACAATGCCTCAAAGTACCACACATAAACTCCAGAGGGGTATCCTTGGCCTCAATAGGATATTTTGAGCGCTGGGTATGGGTCTTGGGTCCTTGGACAATATTGAGAGAGGAAACCCCCTCCTTCCATCCCATTGTTGCCTCTCAGGTTCAATGCCTTCACAATCTTCCATATAGAAGACCACAACCCTTTCCTTTATAGTTTGTACAACTCCATCAAAACCATTACACCCTATGCATACAATGGATTAAACAACAACTCGATCATCTTGTAATATCTGTCACAACCAACCCCAACATTATTTCCAACTCGAACCTTTCCTCCATTCCCCACCAGCCACTAAAGGCGCTTTCCAAATATGTGAAATTCCAAGATCATGGATTTCCAAACTATCGATCCCCACTCGAACTCTTTGATGGGTCTCAAATCCAGTTGTCCACTGAGCGTCGGGGGATATGAAAATATATGCAACTTTATGCAACTTATATGCAACTATATGCAACTTTATGCAACAATGCAACTTATAATTGCGACAGATAAGTGTGGAAATTTCAACTTTATGCAACTTATGCAACTATATGCAACTGTGTTGGTACCAAAAACATATATTGCCACGATAACTTATCTTCTTGTTTTAACGAGTGTAGGTACCACCAAATAGGTATCTGTCGGATCTATCTTCCTCGAGTGATGATCAATGTATACTAAGAGAGGTTGAAAGTGAGACGTGTTGTACTAGATCTACCGGTTCTAGATCAACTAGGTTGGAAAAGGTAAGGAAAAGATTATGTATACGCATGCAATTTTTTATTGCCAACGGAGGGTCGTGTAATTATGATGTTGAGAGCATAGGTGACATTGAGTTTCCCTTGAGGTGTAAACATCTAGTGCAACAATGGGCACATAAGGAGCTACCTGAAGTGGACACAAATTTCTTCATTGGTGGGAGGATGTATCGCATTTCTCCTTCGTCCTTACATGGATTGGGGTTATTTTCCATGGATGGAATAAAGGTGGGATATGGAACTGTAACTGAATTGATGGAGTATGTTGAACCATTATACAAATATAATCACCGGTTGATGTTGGTCTGATATACACAAAGTATGCGGAGATACGGAGTTGCCACAAATTATATACAACTAGTAGATAACAATCAAAATAAAGGGGCAACTATGTATATTGATGGAAGGCCAAAAGCTACTGGAAACATTGTGGGATTTATAAATAGTACATGACCAGTGGCAACAACTAAGAAACCAAATTTCATATTTGAGGCACGCAAAGGAAATCGTATATTTGTATGTGCAACAAAAACAATAGTTCCAGGTGAAGAGTTGTTGATCGATTACAACTTAAATCAAATAGATGGAGGGGGTGTGACTATGGGGGTAAATATATTACATACCATTCAACTCAACCTTTGATCAATCATTGCTACAATTTATCGATGAAATATTTCAATATTTTACTGCATAATTTTTTTACAATTACTTTCATAACTCTTGTTGTTTAATTTATTGTGTCAACATCTATCCAGGGTGACCATGGAAAGGAACCCACTTTGCCTCAGTAGGTAAATGTTAAATACAGTAAAAACTTATGACTACAACAACTAAATTTCAGAAATTTCATTAATTTTTTTCTGATATTACTGTAATATGTCATTTTCTTAATGTTACAGGTGCATTTCATAACTTTTATTGATTGATTTATTGTGTCAACATCTGTCCAGGGTGACCGTGTCAAAAAATCACCCGCTACATATTTCCAGGGTGACCGTGGAAAGGCACCCACTGTGCCTCACCAGGTAAATGTTAAATACAGTAACAACTTATGACTACAGCAACTAAATTTATGAAATTTCATTTTTTTTTTCTAATATTACTCCAATATTTCATTTTTTAAATGTTACAGGTGAATTTCATAACTTTTGTTGATTGATTTATTGTGTCAACTTCTGTCCAGGGTGACCATGTCCGAAAATCACCTGCTACATCTGTCCAGGGTGACCATGGAAAGGCACCCGTAGTGCCTCACTAGGTAAATGTTAAATACAGTAACAACTTATGACTACAACAACTAAATTTCTGAAATTTTGTTATTATTTTTCTGATATTACTACAATATTTCATTTTTTTAATGTTACAGGTGAATTTCATAACTTTTGTTGTTTGATTTATTGTGTCAACATCTGTCTAGGGTGACCGTGTCTGAAAATCACCCGCTACATTTGTCCAGGGTGACCGTGGAAAGGCACCCGCGGTGCCTCACTAGGTAAATGTTAAATGCAGTAACAACTTATGACTACAAGACCTAAATTTCTCAATTGCTAAAGTTCATCTCATTAATTTTATTCATCAATGTATTGTGGCATGGTCAACGTGGGAAGACTCCCATAGAGGATATTGATGAGGACATAATATTTTATTCGACTGACCCAATGACAATTGTAACGAAGGCCTTGAAGAAGCCTAACATAGAATATCTAGGTTTTCTTAGCAAAAGACCCCTGACACAAGAGGATAGGGCAAGAATTGTAGAGCTACAAAATACAATAACTAATTTTGGGGTAAGTGGCATCTTCACATATTTTTATCAACTATGACAATTTCATATCCGTTTTTTTGTTTTATATTTTGTATATGATCTAATAAAGTAAAGTTTTCTGTTTGTAGGATTTTTTAAACCCCGTGCGTGGGGA
Organism: Picea sitchensis; assembly: GCA_010110895.2. Lineage (NCBI taxonomy): Eukaryota > Viridiplantae > Streptophyta > Pinopsida > Pinales > Pinaceae > Picea > Picea sitchensis. The sequence continues at coordinate 209,904 of SNQJ01S0008909.1, read as the reverse complement.
ACCTGTCGATCCTGCAACTGTTATAGGTAGCAGTGATGGTCCAATGCAAAAAAAAGGTCGACATAGCAAAGTGCAAGTGAGGCTTTTTGAGCCTCTTGAGGTTCCCCTCAAATCCATTGATAAGCGAAATGATTTTGACCAGCATGACACGCCAGAGCATGATGAGCCAAAGCCTGGGACTCCACATGAATCTGGAGAGGAACATACTGTAGATGGGTAGGATACTATTTTGCATGGAGAAGAATGAATTAAAAGCACCAGATCACTAGATGTCACCTTTCTGGTGGATGACGCATGTGTTCTGATCAAGATTCAAAAGATTGCAGGTAATTGTTAATTAATTGATTCATTTTTTTCATGAAATTGAAATGGACATTTGTTGAGATTATTATAAATTAATGGATAACACGTTTCTGCAGGAAACAATGTTTTCTATAGAAACTTAAATGACAAAGCATTGGAGCTATTTGGCCCCGCCATTCGCACACGGTGGAATGGCCAAGATAGAAAAAAGAAAGATGATTTAATAGACCACATAGTAAACTTGTTCGGCAACACTTTCAACAAGAAAGTGGTTACAAAGTTAGCCGGCGAGAATCTAAAATATACCAGGGCCCAATATAGGGAGAAATTGCATATAGACCTCAAGCACGAGCGCCCTCCCATGGTTCCCGAGAAAGAGTGGAAGGTGCTAATAGAGGATGCAAAGGAGAATTTGTTTAAAAAACAAGGAAGACAACCACGAGCTGGTCAAGAAAGGTACAACACATGTCATATTATCAGTGAAATATGATCATTTATGTTTTTCTTTCATGTTTTAAGTAACAATTCCGATATCTATTTTTTTTCAAAAATTCCATATGTAGACTACCAAACACCTCTAAAGCAACCAAGGCCAGAGTGGAAAAACACGGCTAGCATAAACTAGGCCAGGGTGGCAACTGAAAACTAAAAGCCCGAATAATAAGATTTAAATGATTAATTGTGGTTAATATTTATTTAATAGTAGCGAACAAATATATGTTTTTGTTATTGGTATTTTTAATGGTGTTATGCATTGCAGTTAAATATGTTCGACACTGTTGCCACCGAGGAGGACCTAAAGCTTGTTTACAAGCATGGTTTTAAAAGTTTGATTGAATATAGAAAAATCTTGGGCCAGACTCCTATCTCCCTAACCACGCAGGTAAATCAAATGAATAAGGAAATTGTAGTAGCATGCTTGTAAAGTCTATTCATATTTTATTATATCACCCTTAACTAAGTATTTATGTTTGTTTTCAAGCAACAGTGCTACCGCAGTAGTGAATCCAGCGGTATTCAACAGACACCCCATCATACAAGGGTGCACATGTCCAGTGATAGTGTAGAGCAGAGTACCCATTCCAATATGTATGCTTCAGAATTAGAAATATTTATTGTGATTGTAGATATTTATTTCCTGACTTATACTTATATATTATCTTCTCAAAATTGAAGAGCATGTAGCTCAGGAGGGTGAAATGCGAGAGCAACCAAGTGGACAAGAAATTAATGCACCAACTGTCCGAGCTACAGAGACAGGTAAAGGGCAATAGTGTAATGTTAATCAAAATAATGAATTAGTTATTTCAATTATATTTCAACATATCAATATGATCATTTTCGTTGTTGCAGTTCATGACCCTGAACTGATGCCATCTAACCCTTCTCAGTGACGTACCAAAAGTATGGTACATGAGCGCACACAAACAATAGAAGGACAGGGCACACGAAATACAATGTTCTTGGATGATTATGATACCCCAATTGTCAATTTTATGAATGTAAAAAAACATAAATCAAAGAAGAATTATATGTATAAACTCATGACTTGTATTTGGATGTATATCGATGTTTATATGTTCATATGTTTTGATGACTATCCTAGTTATGCATGAATATCTATATGTTTTCTATATAAAGAAAAACATTTGTTGGGTATGGGGAATTGAGAGTGATCTAAGGGGAGGGAGGGGCCATATGAGCTTCCACCTTCATGTGGTTGGCCATGTTCAGTACAGAACAACCTATTCTCGAAACAAAGAGAAGCTCATTAAGGTATGCGACCACTTAATTTTTTTTCTAGAGTATTTTACATAACTAAATGCATGCTTATTTTCTTATTAATTATTTACTCATATAAAAATTTTGTCTTTTATAATTCATGCAAGTCTTGGTGATGGAAGTGCATCTCGTGGAAAACTCTTATCAAGTTGTATGGGCTAATGGATCTGGCAAAAGGACAATGAAAAAGTAAGGGTTTTAATGGGGTGCTTATGAGGTAGATAGTCTTTCTGTTAAATAGTTTATATTCAACGATGCTTGTGATGTGGTTTATGTTGATAGTTTATGTTCAATTATTCTTGTGATAGTTTATCTTTAGTTATATGTTTTCTAGTGTGAGTTTAAAGTAGTTTAAATTTTCTTTATCCTCTACAATAATGGACTTTGCCTTGCTCGCTTGTGAGAGTAGTTTTATCACTTGAGAGCCTTAGGGAGATTAGTGGTGCCCTATTTCGGTTCAAGGTGTCCCATGTCCAATACTTGTATCATCCCGTGTCCCAGTCATCTGACATAGTACACAACTATTCAGGTCAAAACATAGGACTCGTGTTCTTTCTTTTAAGCATGCATCTTGTTATTTCTGTTATTTTTACATTTTCCCTCTTAGTTGCATTATTCAGTTGAGGTGCATAGGAAATAGTAATCAATTTTCTTCCAATTCCATGAGACTTGCAATAACAAGTATATTCTTTAGAGGTACACTCACTCTCTAGAAGCTTTCTGACCACCATTTTTTTCTCGAAAAATTTGGTCTGAAAACCATTATGTTTCTCAACCAAAACTTTAAAGATTGTGAACACTTGGAATGCTATAGATTTCTTCCTCAATAAATATATCCAAATCTTCCTTGAAGAATGACATAATTTATTGCTCCAACAAACGATAGAATAACGATCAGTCCACATATCACAATGTACCAATTCATGTTGGAAATCAACTATGCATTCATCTTCCCAAATTGTGTATCACTTTCACTCACAATGTACCAACTCAAGTTGGCAATCTGCTCTCCATGCATCTTCCCAAATTGTGTGTCACTTTCAAAGCATGTGTATCACTTTCCAAACTTACATATTCCCACAAATCTTTCTTATTGTGTATTTAAATCAATCCATAAACCATCTTATGCTTTCACAACAATAAAAAGTTAGGAAAGTTGAGATGACCATATCTTTTCTGTCATAACTGACTTGCACAAGTAGTGATTGTCAACAATGCTTGTCACTGCAAAGCAACAACCATAAGTTCAAATATATACAAACCATATTCCACACCTATTGAAACTACCTCATCAATGTTGTCTCGTCTTTAATTGAATTGATTTCACAAGCAACACATAATTCACATAGTTGATTTCTCCATTTTGCACTTTTACAGGGATGATACCTTCCACATACCCAACAGTCAATTCACATATGATTTCTTCATTTTTCATTTTTATAGGGATGATACCTTCTTCCTTATTTTTCTCTTTTATAGGGATGCATACTTAGTACTTATTGTCATTTCCATGACTATTTCATTTGAGATTTCTCCACCCTTATTAAAGGACATGAAAAGATCTTTGTATCTTTTAAATCAATATACCAAGCATCTTCCCTAATCCCATAACTAAGTCTGCCACAATATTGACAAGTGAATTTTTTATTTCTCTTAAGGTACTCCTTTGATTGCATTGATTGTTGTTGTTTTCATTGCCCTAATCCCTTGGGACATAGGCTCAATATCTCTTGGAACTTTTGAAACTTTATATCATCTAATATTGAGTCTTGATTTTGTTGTTCTGTTTGCTCAAATCTCTCTTTGAATTTTTGGAACTTTATATCCTCTAATATTGAGGTCAAATGCAAAAGTTTACATCATAAACTTACAAGGCAAACTATTTTTAATAAAGTCTCACTCGCCAATTTTTCCCGTAATAGGACGCACAATTGATTTTCATGTCCTTGAACCTATTCAAGTGACTAGTAATTGAATCATTGTCAGACATCTATGTATTATGCGGATGATCCTAGAAAATATCAAACTAGATTTAATTGATGTTTCATTAGACTCCTTTGCATCAAGTATCTCGATGATTTTAGCATTGGATACAACCATGATTATTTTTCCCAGTGCCACCTAATCTCATTCTTCATATCTAGCCAAATCTTTCACCTTCATTTGTTTTTTCTCTCTATCAAAGACCAAATTCGACCATTTTTTATCACAAGAATATTCTTTATTTTGACTTTTATATTACATATATGTTTTCTTTTAACTTATACTAGTCAGGGACAATAGAGCTTGTAAGCGTAGACATGTTCCAGCTAAAACTACAACTCGAATCGTGCCTTTAAAACAACATAAATATATCAAATAACTTGACCAACATAATACTTCACGAAATTTTACACAATCTGAGAAAACAATTCCCTCAAAATGGACTCCATATGCAAATGTTATGGATTTGTGAAAAAATAGACTAGTAAATCTAGGGGAAAGAACCATGTGACTGTGATAAGCCCTTTTCATTGGGCAGCTTGTCACTCCTGAACTTGATAGACCCTTTTCAATAAAACTAATAAAAAATTAACTTAAGGAGGCTTGAAATCTTGACTTCCCACATGCAACAACAAAGTAACTTAGGGAGGCTTGATTTTGTTCATGATTCTCGTATCTTCTTTGTTTTCTCATGTTACATTGTGATCTATCCATGTGTTTGATGTGCATTCTATCGAAGGTCCAAATAAGAATCGTTCAAAGCATGCAGTTTTAATGGTTTATGCATTACTTATATTTGTCCCTATATGGTGGATATGTTATAATCTAGAATCTCGGTTTGTTGGCACTTTCAATCCTATACAGACTTTGAAACAATCCCATTCACTTATTTGTTTTTTGTGCAAAATTAAATGATAGTAACCTTCATAGGTGTATCTGTCACAAGTAAATTGAAACAATAGCAAATTGCTTCATGAAGAGAATATTTGTATGCCACTTTTACCTTGTGTTGTAACACACTAACAAATATTTTTCTCATTACTCATAATGACGAATGAAATTTATTCCCCTCTCTAAGTCTCCTTTTTACTCATAATTGTTAGATCAAAGACCAACTTTCCACTATAATCCTTGACAATTGTAACCAAAATAATCACATTTTCCATCACTCCTCACCCCTCTCCTTATCATTGGGGCTTTGTAAAATAGGAAATAACTCATCTTCTCATTAATAAACATTGTGGAGTCACCCTTGTCATAGGGATTTTCCAAGAGAATGTTGAATGTTATGTATCTCCCCTTGATTACTCTAATTTACTCTTGAACATATCATATGAACAACAATGAAATGATTTATAATATGCCCATTGAAATACATATCAACTCTTTAAAGATAACAAAACCTATGAACTCATCTTTATTGCAATACCCTTTCCATGTAATGATGTGACTAAGACATCCTACATAAATATCTTTCTCTCTTAGTTGTAACTCACATCCAACCATTTCTTATGGTTTCACTTTCTCTCTTCCACATATTCCAAATGATACCTTCTCATCCTTCTACCCAATCAAAAACAATGAAATTGTGTATAAGATGCTCATTGCAATACTTATCAACTCTATAAAGATGACAAAAACTATGAACTCACCTCTTGCAATACCTCTTCCTTATAATGTTAAGACCCAACAAAACATAATACATAAATACCTTTCTCTCTCACCTTTACATCACATCAATCCATCTCATCTCATATGGTTGCACTATCCCTCTTCCAAACTCTCTAAATAATACATTATCATCCTTCTACCTGGATGCACTCTCACTATGCTATTCTCATTCTAAATCCCAAACCTCCCCAATGATTTTTAACTCAATATTTTTTTTTTCTACCACACACCAATTAACAAAATACATATATTATCTATTATACCTAATTCCATAATTGCTTGCCCTTGTCCTCTCGTTGGCTAAAACAATGAGGTATCCCCTTGTTCTTCTATGCCTTCTCTTTTCCTTATCTTTCCATTAGTTGTCAAAATCAACATTTTCTAACATTAAAAAGGTCCCATGTCTTAACACACTTTTATCAAGTTGAATGAAGCCTTGTTCCTATTGGGAGTTTTTTTGGGCTAGCTTAGACTTCCCATTGTCAACTCTAGCCACTTCTTACCTGGTAGCACCCAATATTACCTAGTTCTCCCCTTGTCTTCTTCCTCTCCTAGTGTTCCATGCTCTCCTACATCCTCTTCCTCTTTTCCTGGTCTTTCAAATGCTTGGGGAAAGTATTGCCTCTCCTCCTTAGATCTTCTTCCTTACACCCCTTTTTCTCCATTTTTATTTGGTCATAATATCGATGGGTCCCTTCTAGATCATTATCTCAAGAAAGACCCTAGTTAAGATAACCTCTACTTATTTAGGATCAACTATCACTTCTTTGGTCACTTTTCCAAGATGTCCCCCTTAATGGTCACATTCCATAGCTTGAAACTATGGAGCCCCTCCCAATGGTGACACCATATCTTCATTTGATCCTCTCTCCTCCACTGGTATACCATTGTTATTTTTCACCTCTATGCTTGCATTGAACTTAGGTTTATGCATGTTGCCTCCTACGCTTGCATAAAATACCCCATTGATGTATGCCACCTCTCATTCTTGCACTAAATCTAAGCTATCATGTGTTGTTTTTGTGCTTTTGATGACTCTATATTACTAGATTATGATGACTATTATGCTCACACTCTCCAAATTATCGTATGCCACATGGGACTCATGCTATGTCCTTGACTAGTGTATGGTGCCTTGATGACTACACTAATCCTAGAACAATGTATGCCATTTGTTACACTCACTTTAACTCCAAGTTGCCATATGTCACATTTATTCTTTTGATAACCCTATATTAGAGTGTGTTTCCTCTCTCGCTCATGTTCAGTCTTAGTCAGTTTATGTCAACTCACGCCTTTTTCCAATGTCATAACAATGTCATCAACTTCTTTCTCTTGCCTTTGTTAGAACTACCCTAACACCAGAACCTCCCATATTTACCTTTTCATCTATCCTCCATCCTTTCCATAAGAAATCATGTTGCTAATCCTACCTCACTTGTGGTAAGATGCCAACCTATGTGATGTAGGTATCTATCTAAACATGTTCCTACACCATCCTACCTCACATATAAGTAAGTGCAAGTATCTCTTTGTCACTCTTAATCTTATCAATGATTTTATAGTTGAGATGTTATTATTATTGTTAGACTCACTCATGGTTTACTTACATGTTCTAGTTATTGTTCCATTAATATAGTAATTAGAAATTGCTCATCTCTAATCTCCTAATTTATCCATTGCATCATTTAATTGATAGTTAGGATTATTTATTTTTATTTCATTATTTACATTGCATAGTTTAGTTTCTATCATTCTTATGAAGTGATTAAATTCGCTTGTTCCCCCATGTCAAAATTGTGTGTTTAACATGCAATGTATGTCTACCAAACTTTCTTTCTCATTTGTCTTCTACTTGCCTAACATTACACTAATCCACATGGCACACCTTGTAGTTTTACCTTACACTAATTCTCAAGGAATAGGGGTCTTCACATGTGCCATGGGATATATAGGCCTAGTTGATGGAGGATTCCCTCACAACAACAATGTATTGGCTTACATTGCAAATACCCTCATATTACCCCTATATGATTTCTTGCATTGCTCATTCTTTGCATCTTTCTATTATTCGCATATTATGGATAGAAGTTCCTATAAGGTGAGGTAAAATGTATATAATCTCCTTTGTTCATAAGTTATCTAGCATTCATTCTTTGGTTACTAATTCCCTTCAATCCTCCCTAGCTCATTATAAATCCATCTAGGATCACCATCAAGGCTTTGTCTAGTTTCAAATTGGTGACTAACTTTGGTTGTATATGGACAAACAATGTTTTAAAGGGTAGCATCATAAAAAACTCAAGCCTATTTACTATTTTCCTTATATTGTTCTTCAATATATTAATGACAATGGTTGTCATTAGTATTTCCCTTCCTTTCTAGACATCCATAATATCATTTATGTCAATCATCTCAAGCTATATGAGCCATCTATTCTGGAAGAGGAAGTTCAAGTCTTCCACTTAGTAGATAATATCCATACACTAGTGGACCTGCACACCTACTACACTTGTCATCAATGAATTACTTCCTATCTTGTTGAACGCCAAGGTCACCATCCCACTCAGGACAAATCGCTATCCTAAGTTGTTTTTAAAAATAACTTCTTGCATCTTGTTGAGAAATTAGAGACATTGTAATATGTTATACCATATTAAAATGTAATATGGTAATATATGGTATTACAATATTACATTGTAATATGGTAATACCATATCTCATGTATTTTTTTAAAAAAACTTAAAGGGTGCGTCGCAATATCGACGATAGTTCGTTAGAAGGAAAAAAAAAATTGAACAACCATGGAAATAGCGACGAAATTTAATTGCACTTTGCCACAATTTTGCATCGCACATACAACATTTGCGTCATAAGTTTTGTCTCTACCATAATTTTTTGTCGCTATTGAAACACTTTTGCATCGCAAATTTCCACGGTTTGTTTTACCTTAGCACGGGTTTTCATCCCTATTGCGACGAAGTTTTGTTGGTATTGCAATGATTTATAAGGTAAACCTATCTTGATGGTGATGACACGTGGAGGGATAATTTCGTCGATGTTTCCACGAACATCTGGTTCATGGATATAGAAATGAAAAATAGTCTTTGCTTTCGTGCAAATTGCGACCGATAAGTGTGGCATTAGCAACAAAAAACCATGGCAAATTTGGTCATATGTAATAGTGGATTGAGACTACTAGATGAAGAACATCATGGATAATACCTCCCTAGCTAAGAGGGAGTGTTGATGTTTTGGTAGCTGCGAGAGGTATTAACTTCCAGGACAACCTTTGTGATTAGAGTAGAATATTTTGAAAGCAAGAGACCATTAAACAGATGTGGAAATACCCTAGAAGAGAAGTCGTCCCAAGGAGAATAATAATAAAGAATTAGAAGGTTCCAGAAAGAGAATTCGACCCCACAAGAAAAGTTGCTTGGACATGCTAGTATAAATAAAGGCAAGTGTTAGCCCATTTGACACACACTCTCACTCACACTGCAATCAAGGGCGCAAGTCTAGAAGGAGCAGCAGTTGCAATAGTTCAACGAAGGAGAGAAGGAGGCACAAGTCTGAGGAAGGTGACGCAACAACTATAGTGGTGAAGTCTCTCCTTGCTCAGTATTTCTGGTATCTCTCTCTCTTGTGTGTGTCTCTTGGTAAAGGTACGCTCTATTGGTATTGTGTTTCTGCAGCCATGCTGATATTTCTAGTTAGGGTTTATCTGAGAGGACATGTTTCATGTACGGAATCTATCTAAGAAAATGTTATTGTGCTCGAGGGTGGTACATGTAAGTGCCAATGGTTGGGTGACAATGGTGTAACATTGTCTATGGTAAAACGAGCATACCAAAATTTTAACATCATGAAGGTGGGATTAATCTACAATCCAGGTTGGTTGTTTACCCCAAATCCAATGCTCAATATGCATGGCCATAGGAGGTATGTATCCTCGTCATGGAACACAGTTTTTGCATTGGAGCAGTGATTAGGGCCTAGTTACCTTGGTAAACTGGAATCAATCTTGACTAGAATTCATATGCTAGATAATTATGGAAGCCTTGAGAATGGTGGAGCACAATCATCTTAATTTTTGTTTCTCATGTAAGGTGGTGGACCTTCATCAATTCTTGAGGGGTCACGAGAGGCTTTTGATAGACAACCATATCCAATTTAAAAAACATAGTTTCTTCTTAGGATGAAGCTCAAAACATAGGTCATGCAAATATTTTGGAGATTGTAACTGAACAAAAGAGACAAATTGATAAGTTAGCAATTGAGTGCAACATGCTATACCCAATTGGTGGTAGGCTTGGTAAGGAGCTCACAATCTGTAGTTTAATTCCCAAAAATGTCAATTGGTTTTGAACCTGAAGGTGTAGAAGAAGAAGAATCAATACAACAATCTCTTCGAGATGTGGAGATAGAATTCATGGACCACAAAGACAAGTCCAAGGTCAAAGGAAAAACATGAAGCACATAGCAAGCATTTCTTTGTTTGTTTCCAATTTTTAGCTATGTTTTGTAAGACAATTTTGATTTTAGGCTAGTGCTCTAGGATAATATATACTAGTAGGGTTTTATGTTACTTGTTTGTGAAAGATAGAACAATTCAATATGTAGTTAATTTTCAAGAATTTTGGACTTAATTTAACAATTAGCTTTTGGAAATCCCTCTTTTTTTTTGTATTACTACGCTACATAATGCAACTGCAACACTTTTTTAATACAAATTCTACCCATTCTAATGAAAACAACCCAACCAAGGGCATTTCTTGGGATTGAAAGTAAGAACAGTGATACCCAAAGTAATCAAATTAGTTAGATAAGGGTCCAAAAGGGGTGCCAAAATGGTCAAAAGTGATTAAAAAGGAAAGGAGGGAAGGGCTAAATTAGGAAAATCGAGAGAGTACAAAGCATGAATCGGAAATAAATCAAATGGAAGTTTGTGCATGGAAGTTATAAAATGCAAATTCTATACATTACATTTTTCCCTCATGGCAAGGGAAATGATGCAACACAACGACTGTTGAGTTTTGGTGTACCTCAAGAAGTGGTTCCCTTGTGGTTTTGAGCCTCTAACCACAAGTAGGAGATGTTGGTACCCTTGTACCTTATACTTTATGTCTAATTTCACTTTGACTTAGGATATTTAAGTCAAAAGTGAAATTTGGTCATTTTAGCCTAAAGTGACTATTAATTCACTTTGTGGGTGAATTAGGAGACATAAAGTGAACTTACGGAACTTAACCCAAAGTGGGTTTTGAGTTGAGATTATTGTGGGATTATCTCAACCATTGATTAGGGATGGCTTGGGATGATCCTAGCCATCCCCATTTAGGTTTCCTTATGGATTGCTCAAGGAGGGCGCAAGGGGCCAAGAGAGGCTCATTCATTCATTTACTCACTTGGAGAGGTTGAGAGGGAGTATAAGGATGAGGTTGGAAGCATTGAGAGAGGGAAAAAAGGGTGCCTCCTTCCATGGAGGGCTCTAGGAGGCTGTTATCACTGAAATTTCATCCGCAAATGGTTATAGGAATCCAGCATCTTCAAATAGCTATTAATTTCACCCATGGACCAAAATTACCAAAAAAACATTTCCAAAGGGTCCAAAACTATACAACCAGTTATCAAACCAGGATGTGATATGACTATATAGGCAGCGCGTGCACATGCGCCATAAAGAAATGCAAGAAAAACACGCATGTGCATGATGCGTGACTGTGGACGCTAAAAGTTGCACACACCTAAGAACGGCGCATTTATGATGTTGGTCATCCTCCCACCCACTTCTGGTTCAGCTTCCAAGTCGATTTGACATCCAAATCTCAGCTAGATCTGGCTGGGTGGTTGGTCAAAGACCTAAAGGTGCCCTAAATAGCCCCTTGTTCAGACTAAAAGCAGGTTGCATAATACCTCAAAGAGGTGCTATAAAAGAAGACCATGGGTGCACTACATTTTCAAGGAATTCATTTGTAAGGTTATGTTGCTGCTATTCTCTTGGGGAATCCTCTTTTCTCATAAAGAGCATACTAGCACCATTCCATTAGAGATATTCACATCATCCTTTGAGTGAATTAGCTTGGGATTCTTTCACCATTTCTTTCAAGCTTTCAAGTTGTAAGAAGAGCTCAATCTTGGGGGTCCAAGAACCCTCCCTTAGAGGAAGAAGGGATCCAAAGTCCCCCTTTCTCTTTGGTTTTTTATTTTCACTAATACAATCATTTCCATTGGTGACATGAGTCTTGTTTGTTTCTTGCTATTATGTCCTAGGCACTTTAGTTTAATTATTTTTAGCATTCCTAATTTAATTCTTAACTTAGTATTTTATGCTTTATTCTTCTAACCCTTTCCTTTACTGTTGTCTTTCTTAGCTAACACAACTAATCTTGTAAGCACCTATGTTTTGCTCATTTAGGTGACAAAAGAGGCACAACATATTGGCGACTCCGCTGCGGAAAGGTATCAATTTCCTACCCCATTTGGGTTATTTTAGCTCTTCTTTTTGTTTCTTTAACTTGCAGGTACCATAACCGGCCCAAGCCGACCTGCAAAACATCAAATTCAAAGCTGAGTTGAGAGAATTCCATCCAAAAAAAATTTCACAGTCATGTGACAGTTGTGCGCGGGTTTATTGGCACACAGTCGCGCATCGTGCGCACGTGCGCCAAAATCATTGTATTACTCAGTGCCTTCTGTGCACCTGTGCTCAAAAGTCCTTTTCAGTTCGTGCATTGGTGCTCAAAGTGCCTCTGTCTAGTCTGAGATCCGTGCACCTGTGCAGAAAAATACACATTGTAAGTTTTTTTATGATCTGTTGAATGCCCATAACCTTCTTAAAGATGATTCCATGCATGTTGTAATCTGCACCACACTTACCTTCCCTCTCATATAAAGGGATTAGTCAAAACACATAGGCACTTAGGGGTTAAAAATCATTATTTTTCCTCTTTTTTGCTTTTATTTCGCCACATGGATGGCTTGCTTTGACTAAAAAATAAGTTGGAATCATTCTACATCACATATAAAACTTGCATTGGGACTAGAAATTGGATATTAATCAATGAGTATGCTCTTCTCTCGCGCTCCAAAGCGATCTTGAGAATCAGAAAGAGGTTGAGAGACAATTTCATCTCCCTTAAAAAGACAAACTCTTTAGGAGAGGACAACAGCCCCCTCGAGACTCCTCTTAGTTTATTTTTCAAACACATCTCAGAATTGTAGTGGGCCCATACAAGCCCACATGCTACAAAGATAAGATAGTGTTGAAATTTACTTTCTTAGATTAAATCACTAGGGAATTTTAAAGGTTTTGTAAAGGGCCCATACATGCCCACATGTTCACAATCTAGGATAATTTTAAAGCTTTCTTAGATTAAATCACATTAGGGAGTTAAAGGAATAGTAAAGGACGCACATGTCCACATGCTAGCTTCCTAGGGACTTTTGAATTCCGCAAGGTTGTACCAATGACATTTAGTTAATTAGGTAATCAAAGACTTGTAAGGACCAAGCAAAGTCCACATGCAACAAGGTGACACCTAATTCATTAAAAAATTGGCACACTTTCACTCATTCACACACAAAAGTCACTTCTCACTCACATAGTTTTCATCTCGAAACGTGGAGGTTGAAGTAAGTTTCCTCCAAAGGGATTCTGAAACACCCCACCCTTTTCTTGACGAAATTATCCACTCCCACTTAATTTCAACGAGATTGGCTTACACCCCCAATCTCTCAAACAAACACACCTAAAAAATTTCTAAAAACTCACTAAGTTTTCCTCCACGGGAGGTGCCAAAAGAAATATTTTAGTCTAGGTAGGATTTCGGGGATAGGCATCCAAAAAACTCCCCGTTATCTGGTTCTCACATTTTTCAAAACAATAGAAGTTGTCAAATAGGGAACTGTAAATCCTCCAAGTCAAGTGTTCCTAACACCATAAGGCAGGGAGATACCCGTGAAGGGTTGAAGGCCGAGGTCCGGTTTTTCTGTGCATCCCCCATTGAGGCACCCACCTCTTGGACGGGATCCAGCCCGTGACCCATTTCTTAGGCTGAAAATCTAAATGTCACACTTTGACCGAGGTACCTTGTGACCAAATTTTAGGACATCTACCCAGGTGGAAATTGTAGGTTGCAATTGCACCTTGATCGGATTTTGTGTGGCTATTGGAAAATATCGCCAGTTCTTTCAGGATATGCCCCCTCTACCCCTCATTATAACTGATCGCTTCATCCTTCACTAGTTTCTCTTCCAGTGGCTTCAGACCCCACTGTCGAGTGCTATTGGAAGGTACATTGCTATTTTGAGAGGAAGGAAATTACGTCTTTTAGGACACGAGCATTTGTTTTATTTGTTCCCCCACGCGGAAAAAATCCACCCATCCACATATATGCTTATTTATCAAAACACTTTATGTATGATTCCCTTCTGATTACATCTGCTTTGGATATATATTGTGTAGGTTCAAATATTGCAGCAAAGGCTCTTGTTTATTTATTTTCTCTCACCACCATTCGCACACATTCACTCAGCTAGTCAGACATCATAGGGGACCCACAGAACCCTCGTCATTCCAAACGCTTGCTAAATCTCCCTCCTATTCTAGGGGGAGTTCCAAGTCTTGCCAACTCATCCTGTCCACCTTCTCACACCCCTGTGAGTGCTACTATCTTAGGATCAGTGTTGCTTGGTTCCACCTTACTTAGGTCCAAATCCCAAGGTCCACCTTCCACTCACTCTCCTTTACAAGGAAATGGAGGACCAACTTCTTCTCAAGGGGGAAGTACAAACCCACCTAGTCCCCTCCAGGGGACAGGTACTCAGAACACTCACACTATGGTCGGAATTAGTCTTCCGCCACCACCCCATATGCCATATTTGGCTTCCCTCGACATACCGGATCTAACTAAACTCACCAATGATCCCATATTGCATAACCCCACATGGCCTGCAATGCCTACCAAACTCCCTTCAAACATCCCCAAGTTTGAAGGAAAAGCAGGAGATGATCCTACCAACCATATCATGACCTTTCACCTATGGTGTTCTTCAAACAGCATCATGGATGATTCCGTCCGACTGAGGTTATTTCAATGAACACTCACTGGCCCATCAGCCAAATGGTTTGTAGAAGAAAAATATGGGTCCCACACGACTTTTGAATCCTTGGCCAAAGAATTTTTGACCTTCTTTCAATTACCTGTTCATCATGACAATGGCCTTGAACTACTCTCAGACTTCAAATAAACCGCCTCCACACATATTGCCGACCACATCCACGAATAGCGTCGGCGATGTAGCCTTTGAAAAGTTGATGCTACCCCCCAACAATGTCTCAATTGGTTCCTCAAATCACTTGTTTCCCTCCTTGCCAAAGATGTGGCCGCCACCTTCCCCCAAACTGAAGAAGAAGCCATTAGCAAGACCCAACAGTTCGAACTCATTTACACCCAGTCTGGATACCTATACACGGTACTCCGAGACGCCCCTATACCCTTTCCATTTGGCTAAGACAAACCTGGGATGTCTCACTCAACAGATGGATTGATTGGTAACACTACACACCACAACCCACAGCCTCAAAAACCGCCCATGTATGGCACACCTCAATATCCACCGGCATATGGAGGAATACCTTATTATCCTCCTCCCCCTTATCAACAACCATACCATGTTTCCCTGCCTCCACCCATAAGTGGACCCCCACTAGCACCCCTAATCCGCCCACCTATCCAACTAAGTGTCGGTACTCCCTCTACCTCGGCCTATACCCTAAGCACTAGTGAAAGCGCCACACCTTCCTATGTATCGTATGGATCATCACCACAACACAATCCGTACATTCCATTTTCTGGCCCCCCACAGCCTATGGCTCCACCACAAGGAACACCACATGCTGGGGTTAATTTTGTTCAACCTTCTCCCATTCAGAAATACCAAAATTTCGAATACCTGAACACAAAAAATCCATCCCATCAATCGAACAATGCTAGAAAGAAAGGAAAAAATCAGAACAATAATAATCCTGGAGGAAGAAACCAGAACCAACTCTAGTAGAACCAGTCTGTCGGGGGAAACCAAAACCAGGGGAATCAAAACCCCCAAGGGGGCAACAA
Source organism: Picea sitchensis (assembly GCA_010110895.2). Lineage (NCBI taxonomy): Eukaryota > Viridiplantae > Streptophyta > Pinopsida > Pinales > Pinaceae > Picea > Picea sitchensis. The sequence goes on along the minus strand of SNQJ01S0008909.1, from coordinate 194,044 downwards.
CAACAAATGCCAGGGAAGGAACAACAACAATATTAAGACCACCTTCCCTTGTGCCCTTTGTGATGAGTTTGGTCACTATACTCACCATTGCCCCCAAATCAATGACTTTAAACAGATGAAAGACTCTGTGAATGGACCATGTCCCTCAGCATCGCCTTCCCCTCCACAGGCCCGACAACCATATGTGCAACAGCCACCCCCAGTTGTGCTACAAAACCCTCTGCCACACCAAGGGGTGATAAATACCCAGCCATACATGCATCCTACCCCACCACAGTTGGGACCATATCCCAATACAAGCACCTCTGTCGATCGCACTATCCTCCTTACCAGTGAGGAAGAAGTCCTTCTGCAAAATCACAGTCGTCAGTATAGCACACCCCCTGACTCTACTCCCCCCACCTCGAAAGCAATTACATTCACAAATGAACCCCCTTTCATGATTCCTCGCCCTAATACTTGAAACCCCCCTTCGTATTCCTCGCATCCCATTGCGCAAGAATGTCCACAATCCTCAGGCTAGGGCTGCTCATAATTATAGTTTGGTCGATGACTTGGCACAATCTTTGGCTACCATGTCAATCTTAAAAGTCCTTCAAACTTGTCTCACCCAACGGAATTCCTTACTTTCTGCCCTGGGAGCAGTCGACCCTGTTGATACCCGACTCATCACATTTGATCTCGATAGAGGAGAACCTCACCTCCCCGCTCTTATTGCTTTTCAAATCCCTGTAAAAATTGGAACATTATAGTTCATCGGTGCATCATTGATGAAGGCACATCCACCTGTATCATGTCCAAATCCGTATGGCAGAAACTTGGTTCCCCCGAACTCATACCATCTACCATTACCTTAAGAGCCTACGATGGCAGACCCTCATCCCCGGAAGGACTCTTCCAAAATGTCCCCGTCGAGCTCAGGGGAAAAACCGTTATGATTGACATTGAGGTTATCGATGCCTCGCTCGACTACAATATCTTGTTTGGTTGTAGCTACATGTATTCTATGAAGGTCATCGCCTCTTCTGTGTTCCAAACAATGATATTTCCCCATAACAGAAAGATCATTACCATCGATCAAGTATCACATTACGAGCCTAACCCTTCATGCAACATCGATAACATCCTCGCTTTCATCCACACTAATCCTTATGCCTATCCACTCATCGAGATGGGCCCCGGAATCTTCAAAGACCCATCCTTTCTAGGGACATACCACGAATCACCATCCCCCCTCCATCCCTCAGCACAAGTATGTGTTGTATCCTCCAATGGAATGACAACTGAAGATAACCTCCCTCCCATTGATGCCTCTTTCATCCCTGACGTTCCCCTAGTCACAGAACTTCTCCCTCAAGAATCTCCTGAGAACTTTCCAACTCCACCAGTTCATGATTTCACCTCACCTCAGGGCCATATCCCTGTTTGGAAAACAGTTCCCCAAGCCATTACTCAAATCCCCTTCTTCTATCCCCTACCGAGCATCCAAGATTTTCAGGTAGCTGCAACGCTTACCCTCCCCAACATGGTACTGGAAATCCCAGTTTGGTATCTACATCCGTCCGAGATGGTCCATCAACCATCCCTCCCTCCCCAAACCGCTAGAGTTCTGATGCAAATTCCAATACCTACTCCCAAAGCAACACCCTCACCCCCTCTTGCTAACGCCATCGCTACAGCTGGGGGAAAATGAAAGAAGAAAGACCCCATCGCTCCTCTCCCTCCTCGCATCCAACCTCCTTGTGCACTCTGCGAGAAAGAAGGACACCCCACTAATCGATGTCCCTCTCTCCCTGAGATACGCACTCTCATCCAACTCCCCCATGCGACCACATCCCCTCCCCATGCGACTACATCGCCTAGAGCTTCACCAAGCACACCTAATACCACCACAATGTCATCTACTGAAGGCAATAAAGGGTTGCAGAACAAATTTTCATGTGCCATATGTTCAGAGTATGGCCACTATACTCATCATTGCCCCTCCCTACCTCAGTTTCGACAAACACTCGTGGCAGTACACCAGAGTTTTCAACAAAACCCCTCTACCTCCACGTCATCAAGTACCCAAAACACTAACATCCATTATGTCACCACTTCAGTCAATGAACGTATGAGGTGTCCTTGCACCCTTTGTGAATCACTTGATCATTTTACATATCAATGTCCTATGATCATTGAATATAGGCGTCGCCAAATGCCCCTTATTCAAAACGCTACATCCCCTCCAGTGCCAGCAGAATCAATGATTACAGCTACTCCATCTCCAGAGGTTATTCACATCCTTTCTCCTAAACCTAAGACACTCCCTACTCCCCCATGGTTCTTGGATGACTTGCACGAGGATTTACCCCTAAATCCCCCCAATTCCCCTGTTCATTTCCCCATGGAACATTTACGCCCAACTACCATTTTTAACCCTCAGTATCTCAATATTTGGTTTATTTCGAGTGAACCATCACAATCTCCTTGCATCACCCCCCCTACTTCTTCATCACCATATGACAATCATACAGTGACATTCACCGATGTGACTCTTCTGGATCCCTTGTATTCCCAACAATTCCACTGTGACGAGGACATACTTGAGGAATTAACCACCCCCGATTTCCCATGGGATGAGCTACACCACCGATCGCTCTTTGTTTCATAGGAAGCATTCGACCCTCCTAACCAACACCCCATATACATAGTCGAAACCAAATATTTTATCCCATCGGGGCATATCGACTGGTTCAACAACCATATCCCTGCCCCTGATGCTTTTGAAGAAGGCAATATGGCCAACGTTTCCCCCACCATCAAAATCGATATTTCCATAAAAAATGGAGTCGTCGAGGAAATCGCTATTAGCGTCGCATGCACTCCTAAAGAAATTACTTCTTACAAATCTCTCTTCCAGAAATACCGAGACATTTTTTCCTGGTCATACACAGAGATGCCCGGCCTTGACCCCTCTATCGTCGAACATCTCATCGACACTTGGCCTAATATCACACCAGTCCGCCAAAAACAATGGCCTCTACACCCATCCAAATCTGCGGCCATCAAGGTTGAGATTGATAAATTAGGCGTCGTCGACTTCATTTAACCCATCTCCTATACATCATGGGTCTCCAACCCCGTTCCTGTTAACAAAAAACACGGCACTATTCGTGTCTGTATGAATTTTCGCTACCTCAATCATGCCTGTCCCAAAGACAACTTCCCCACGCCCTTTATCGATCAAATTACCGATGATTGCACTGTTCACAAGGCATTTTCCTTCATGGATGGTTTCTTTGGCTACAACCAAATCCAAATTCACCCAGTTGATCAGTACAAAACCGCATTCACTACCCCCTGGGGTACTTTCGCATATCATGTCATGCCTTTTGGCCTCAAGAACACTGGAGAGACATTCCAACGAGTCATGACATAAGTCTTTCATGATCTAGCTCATATCATCCTCGCATACTTGGATGACCTCACCGCTCGATCCAAGAAACGCACTCAGCACCTCGATGATCTACGAATCATCTTCCAAAGGTGTCGACAGTACAATATCCGCTTGAACCCCCTCAAGTGCGTATTTTGCATCACCGTTGGGCGCCTCCTTGGGTTCATCGTTTCCCAATGTGGCATTACTGTGGACCCTCTCAAAGTCCAAGCCATCACAGAAATTCCCCCTCCTCGGAATTTACGCCAACTACAGAGCCTACAAGGTAAAGCTAACTTTTTACAGTGCTTTGTCCCAGACTATGCCACTCGAGCACATAGTTTCCTTCGCTTACTACGCCACGACATCCCATTCCACTAGGATGCCCATGCCCAAAATGCTTTCGATGACCTTAAAATGGCACTGTCCAACGCTCCTTTGATTAGTCCACCCGACTATAACCGTGACTATATCCTCTACATATCGGCCTCATCCATCTCAGTAGCAGGATTTCTTGTTCAAATAGGGGATGATGATCGCGAGCATGCCATTTATTACATTAGTAAAAACCTCTTAGGGACACCCTTGAAATACAATCACGAAGAGAAACTAGCCCTTGCAGTCATCCTCACAGTCCAAAAACGGTGCCATTACATTATGCTTCGAACTACCAAAGTCATAGAAGATTCCAACCCCATGCAATACTTTCTTAGTCATCGACAAATTAAAGGTAAATTTGCTCGATGGATCATCATCCTGCAAGAGTTTGATCTCGAATTTTCAACACCCAAGAGCAAGAAAGCTCTCATCCTTACCGAACTCATCATGAATTTTCCCTCTGATACTACCAATTCCCCCGTCAATACTGACTTCCCCGATGAACATCTTTTTTACATCCCCTCAGATGACCCTTGGTATGGCGATCTTCTCGTCTATCTCCGAACACAAAAATTCGGAAACCACCTCTCCAGAGATGATCGTCGACATATTCGTCACCAGGCACCCTGCTACCTCCTCATCAGAGATATCTTATATCGACGAGGGTTTGACACCATACTTCGTCAATGCTTGATTATTAACAAGCCCGATAGAGTCTTGAACGAATGCCATAGCGACGGTTGCGGGGGCCATCTCTCCACAATGTCCACTGCCTAGAAAATCATCTGCAAGTTACTTTTAGCCTACATTATTTCACGATTGCATTCATCCCGTGAAGCGATGTGATAAAAGCCAGCTTTATGCCAACAAAGCATGCGCACCATCTTCTCTTCTACACCCAGTCATTACAACAGGCCCCTTTTGCAAATGGGGCATCGACTTCATGACTTGCAATCCTCCATCCAGCAATGGACACAAATACATAGTCATTGTCATTGATTACTTCACAAAGTGGGTCGAATCCATGCCGACCTTCAACAACACTACTGACACAACAGCGCATTTTTTATTTAACCATGTCATATTCCGCTTTGGTGTACCACTCCAACTAGTCTCTAATCATGGGAAACATTTCGAGAATGAGATTTTCATTGAACTCTCATCCAGGTTAGGCTTCTTCCACGAGTTCGCCTCACCATACTACCCTCAGTCCAACGGACAGGTGGAAGTTGTTAACAAGGTCCTCAAAACCATGTTGCATCACACGGTTAACAAACATAAGACCAATTGGCATCATATGTTATTTTTCACACTCTGGGCTTACCGCACGGCAATCATAACTGCCACTAGTTTCACACCATTTCATCTAGTCCACGGAGTTAAGGCCACTCTTCCCATCGAGTGCAAAATTTCCACCTTACACACCGTTATCGAGCTATTACCCGACACTGCTCCAATGGAGCAACGTTTGTTGAAGTTAGAGTCCCTGGATGAAGACCATCAATCCTCATTACAGAACAACGAGGCAGCCAAGAAACGGTCAAAACCCACCTTTGATCGCCATGTCAACCTTCGCTCATTTAACGAAGGGGACCTCGTCCTCGCTTACAATATCACTCACGATACTCTCGGCCATGGAAAGTTGAGTCCTTATGGCATGGACCATACATCATCCAGCATTGCCTCACTAAAGGCGCATATATCCTAGCCTCTCCTGAAGGCCATCCTCTCAAAGAACCCATCAACGGGTTGTACTTAAAGAAATTTTATGCCTAAGCGTAGACATACTACACTAGGATTTTTCTTTTTTGTACGTCTTTTGTAGAGTTTTTAATCTTCTTTTATCCATACCTCCTGTCTAATCTATCACTCGTGTTATTGACAAATGCCACCCCCATTGGCCTACCACATCGTTTACGCCGACGGAGCTAGCCATTGGACTCAGAATCTTGCTTCGGCTGCTTGGGCCCTCTATTCACCTTCACATGACCTGCTCCACACTAGCGGCATATGTTTAGGCTCAGCCGCCAACAATCAAGCAGAATACATCGTCGTCATTGGTCTCCTCGTTGAGGCCAGTCATTTCCATATTCGTCACCTTAGCGTTTTCCTTGATTCCCAGTTGGTTGTCCGCTAGCTCAATAACGTGTACCGCGTTCGCGATCCTTGCCTCTTCCGTAAATACCTGCAAGTTAGACTGTTATCTCGACAATTTGATTCCATCACATTCACACATATCCCAAGACAATTTAATCAAATAGCAGATAATATGGCTAACCTAGTATTAGATTGGCATTTATCACATCAAACTACCAGTACGCATACATCACACATCAATAATTGGTCCTAACACATACATTAGACATCATCAACAAAAAAACACATAACACATGTACACATTCCCAAGATCCCAAAATGTGTGTGTGTGTGTGTGTGTGTATATATATATATATATATATATATATATATATATATATATATATATATATATCGGTCAAAATGTCATAAGTGTTTACAAAAAATAGTACATCGCGCGTAGGTAGGTGAGTCACCTCATCCCTATCAATACAAAAATGGATGTCACAACTATACAAAACGGGCTCACCAGCCTCTATCAAATACAAAAAATACATATCCAGAGGCCCTCAGGGCGCCTCTAATGCTCCAGCACTAGGTCCTCCCTCTGGCGGAGGTACCCCACTAGCTCTAGGTCCCTCCAGTCCCGGGGGCAACCGCCCAGTCATCGCAGCTCCGGCTACAGCTGCTCTGCGGATCAGGGTCCACGACTCTTCCGACAGCCCAATACACTGCTCCAAGATCCCCTCATCCTATATCCTCACCCACATCCCCCCAGGCACTCCCTGTAGAACTGCCTCTAATCGATGGCGGAAATCATCGAATTCTCCCCCGACCTCAGTCGGAGGAGCATGTGACGAACCTGCACCGAGGCCATCATAAAGGCGCCTCCTGGATGCTCTATCATCATCACCAGGCCTCACCCCAACATCATCTCGTCGTCGCCTCTTACCTTCTCGTAGCTCTACCTGCGGTGGTCTCATAGGCCCCTGGCGCTCTGATCAGCTCGTCCACGCGGCCCCACATCTACATAAACAAATACATGATAGCATCACCATCCATACAAATATCCACCATATGCTATACTATCTAAAAACAAATCAAAAACCAGCACAAATAACATCATACCTTGGCGGTCGAATACCTCTCCCAGAGGTAATATCATCTCGGGGTCATCACGAAAATCTGCCCCACTGTATGGAAAATGTAAAATGAGCTGTGGCATCTGACGCCACACCTGTACAGTCTCGGTCGTGAAGTAATGGCCACCCTCACCACCCCCATGATGAACCAATATCATCGCCCACCGCCGTAGTCGCGGATCTCGCGCCCCTGGTGGGTCTAACAAAACTCTCGGGCACAACATAGGCACCCTCTCTAGAAACCAAGCCACCAGGATAGATCCAAAAGAGAAATCCCCTGACTCGGTCGCTCGACACCTAGTGAGTTGCCCCACCATCTTGGTGTGCAGCATCATGCCCCCACTGCATGATCCTTAGCTGGTCTCCACTAATCTGCTGAGTCGCGAGTGACCCATACACTCTCACAATCATCGTTGCCACGCAACGATGAACCAGGGCATCCATCGCCCCAATCCTCACCACGGACTCGGACATGAAATCCTCTCCCGAACAGTATGCCCAGGCAAGGGTAGCCAACTTCCCATCCCCAACTATCACCGGCTCGACCGGTAGCAGGGTTCTCTGAAAAGGGAGCCCAGTCAGAAAATAGACATCTTCCTCAGCAGAGAATTCCAAGTGCTCCCCATGCACAATGAAACACTGCATCTCAGACTCCACATGGAAATCAGGAATTGTAGCAGATACTCATGTGCCCTCACCAGTGGACACTCAAAAAACTTCAACAGCCCACAGGCCGCCAAAGCACCCCGAACCATCGACTCCTCATCCCTCACAACCTACATCAATCGGGCCCAGTCCCTCTCTCTCTAATGGATCGACATCGTCCCAACTGATCGCATGCATCCACATACACAGTACTCGATCAGCCATCACAACTCATCAACACACCAAAAATATCCCTAAAAAACATAAATTATTTTCACCCTCAGGTTTGCCTCAAGGGCGCGGTTGTTTTCCCCACAGGTTTGCACTCATGCGCACCTGTTCACCCCAAAGGCGTGCATCAGATGTGCGCCTGTTCACTACATAGTAGTGCACTTATGTGTTATTGTCGGAACCATAGTCGCGCATATGTGTGCGGCTGAGCGTCGAACAGGCGCGCATGCTATGTGCGCCTGTCTCCCAAATTGGGACGCACCCATGCAATATTGTACCCATTACAGTCGCGCACTCATGCGTAGGTCGCCATCGATCACCCGCGCATTTGAGGGGCCCCACTCCCAAAAAACCCACCATACGACCATCCATACGGTCCTACCCAAAAATAACATCTAACTACTATACAGGAGGATGAGACCACTAACCTGACTCTCGCACCTCCCAGATCGGCTTCCTCGCACTCCCGGAATCTCTGAATATGCTCTGGAATCTCCTCTCTGATCACTATAGCAGCAAGTACAAATGAGGTGGCAATGTGGGCCCTACAGCTATATATAGGCCCTTTTGGCCAAAACTTCCATGCTCAATTCCAGGAGCTCTGGACGTTCGGTTTTTTATCCGTCTTCAGCCACGGGCTCAAAATCCCGCTACCTACACAGTCATACTTCTCGGGTCACCATCCATCCCTGGCCCCCGAGGAGTCATTTTCTCATAGCCCATCCAGGTATGCATGCTCATGTTCAAAATTGTCAAATAATTGTCCTTTGTTTGTTATCTTCATATATTGTTCACGTCAGGTATTTGGTTGTCATGTGTACAGGTACTGGGTAATCACACACCAACGCGACCCCTTCAGGTATATGATCGACATTGGCATGTAATCATTCCCTCTGAATCTCAATTGCATCTCCAGTCACACCCTCTGAAATTTTCCTTTAGGGTCCCTATAATCCGACTCTGCAGTATTGTCACCTCCACCGCATTTTGGGTATTGTCACCCGGTAGCACTCTCCCCCACATGAGTTGTCCCATTCATAGTCCCCCTTGGCACTTTGACACTCATGTTGTTTTCACCCTTTAGGAATGGGAATCCCAATAGTCTTACATCATGTCACGAATCAGCCACATACTCCTCCTCCTCATTTTTGCTAGCCTACCCAACGGACTCCAAGGGCACTTCCTCACGATTTTATTTTAACTCCACTCCCACAGCATCATTTACCATCCATTTCCTCCACCTTCAGTTTTCCCATCTGCAGATTTCCCTCCATACATTTCCCTACTACAGAAACCCGCCTATGGGGCCCCAACCCTCCACTTGTTTTTTCACCAACTTGCGCCATCTTACACTGGGGCACCCGTTTTTGTATCTACATTATTATCCCAACTAATTTTTTAATTCTTTTTGTAATTAAGTCGTTGTTTCCATCATCTTACATAGCTTTTTGTCGTCACTTTTGGCGACCGTCTTCCTTTTTGGCAAACGCAACCCATGTCGCCCTTGGTTGGGGAATTCCTTATCACCTACTCCCGTTGAAATCATCCATAAACTACGAGTATCCCACTGGCCACCTATCTCTATTCTTTGAGTTTGTTCACTTTGTCCCACCTCTGGCACAATTTATCCCACGTCTAGTTGTCCCCCGGACACTCGACCTAGTTGAACGGTTGTTGCCACTTATACTCCGCATATATCCCCAACCAAGGGCAGTCTTGAGTCTCCACGCATCTTGACTTCGTCCATGTACCTCCTCAGTTCTTGATCTCACCCAGTGGATTTCACAAAGCCCTTTGCTTCTTGGCGTCACGTCTCCCTTTTTTTCGACATCAACACAGCTTCCAGAAGGGCGACAGTATCTTGATTCTCATTACCTTTACAATGAGGAGTCTCGAACGACACAGGGAGAACCATCATTTCTCTCTGTTGTCATTGACCCCCATAACATTCGACTCCAACACTTTCCCATGTTACGGTGGGTCTTACTTTGTGACTATTGCAGTTATTCTTGTATTTTCCGAAGACCTCTGAAATTTGTTGGGCTATCAATGCCCATAGAATCCTTGATACTTCCTACAGTTGTCATTGCCTACTTTTCAGAGTATTGTTCCTCATCAGAATTGTCCTCTACTCTTATCAACACACCCCCAAGGGCATTGCATTCATCTTCACCAACACATGAATTCGGTTATTGTCTTCCACGTTTTTTGAGTTACATGACACGAGCATGGGGCATGCCTGCCTCGTTTGTACACAATTTATTTTTCACACCCTGTGAAACGTTGGGTCCTACAGCTCCCCTTCTCCCTCCAACGGGTCGCTCTTGCTACTCTCACTATCACTCTTTCTTACAATGGTACTCTCAGTAGAAGAAACATTGATGAATTTTGGCTATACGTATGCTCCTAACCTCATCCATCAGGGGGCATCTGTTATCACTGAAATTTCGTCTGTAAATGGTTATAGGAATCCAGCATCTTCAAACAACTATTAAGTTCACCCATGGACCAAAATTACCAAAAAATCATTTCCAAAGGGTCCAAAACTATACAACCAGTTATCAAATCAGGATGTGCTATGACTATACAGGTAGCGCGCACACATGCGCCATAAAGAAACGCAAGAAAAGTGCACATCCTCACAATGTGCGACTGTGGACGCTAAAAGCCACGCACACCTGAGAACGACGCATTTATGATGTTGGTCAGCCTCCCACCCACTTCTGGTTTAGCTTCCAAGTCAATTTGACATCCAAATCTCAGTTGGATCCAGCTGGGTGGTTGGTCAAAGACCTAAAGGTGCCCTAAACAGCCCCTTGTTCACACTAAAAGCAGGTTACATAATACCTCAAAGAGGTGCTATAAAAGAAGGCCATGAGTTCACTACATTTTCAAGGAATTCATTTGTAAGGTTATGTTGTTGCTATTCTCTTGGGGAATCCTCTTTTCTCATCAAGAGCATACTAGCACCATTCCATTGGAGCTATTCACATCATCATTTGAGTGAATTAGCTTGGGATTCTTTCACCATTTCTTTCAAGTTTTCAAGTTGTAAGAAGAGCTCAATATTGGGGGTCCAAGATCCCTCCCTTGGAGGAAGAAGGGACCCAAAGTCCCCCTTTCTCTTTGGTGTTTTATTTTCACTAATACAATCCTTTCCATTGGTGACATGAGTCTTGTTTGTTTCTTGCTCTTCTGTCCTTACGCACTTTAGTTTAATTGTTTTTATCATTCCTAGTTTAATTCTTAGCTTAGTCTTTTATGTTGTATTCTTCTAACCCTTTCCTTTACTATTGTATTTCTTGGCTAACCCAACTAAGATTGTAAGCACCTCTATTTTTCTCATTTAGATGACAAAAGAGGTGCACCAAAGGCTTTGGATCTCATTATTTTGTGGTGATCACACTTGCTTGGAGGAGGGCACACACCTAGCATGGGAGGAGCTACACTTGGAGGATTGCATATCTATTTGTTTTAGTGGATAGGTAGCACTCAAGAGCACATTTGTGTGCAAGGTATTCTTCTTCAAAGCATCCAAGGTCAAGGGTGTATTACTTCAGTGGATTTGACAACAAGGGGAAGAGGCGCACTAATCTTGGGTACATTTCTTCCTGGTTCCTTTGCCAAGTATTAAGAGGAGATTGATTTATATATAGGTTCCATCATATTGTATTTCTTGTTGTATCTCATGCTTTAGACACAAATTATATATACTTTCATCCCAAATTGGTTTTCCCCGGGGGGGGTTATCCAGGGTCATGTTGACCAAAAACACTTGTGTTCATTTCATTCATGCTTAGAGTGCAGATCATCTTATTTGTGTTGTAAAGAGTAGAGGAGTGTTACTTGTTTTGAGATATATTGCATGTGCTAACATTGGGTTAATAAAAAACTTGCAAGGGCACCTCAAAGAACACTTAACCACAAAAACTATGGGCAGAAAGTTACTAAATTGTTTGTTTTCCTAAAATGCAGCAAAGGCAAATTTTGGAGATTGAAACTTAGAGCCAATCTCAAGGTCAAAGACAAACCTTAGTTGGAAGCCTCATAGTACCTCAATTTTCTTCAACAACTTGTCATGAAGTCCAATCCAAGCATGTAAACAAACAAAGAGAAAATGGACAATACTAAAATGCAAGTAGTTATGAGTATCAAAGAAATAGAAAAATAAAAATTCGATGTAAGAAAAACATGAGAAAAGTGGATGTTGGTTATTTTTTCCCTATGGAAAAAGAGTTAAGACACGATGTACCAACTAAAAGATGAAATCAATGTATGGGAAAACTTAATCCATTGACCAAATCCAAGTGAGCCACTCACCTTTGTGAGGGCATTGGTCGCACTACATGGATGCCATGTTTGGGTGTAAACAGGGATGCAAGATAAGCACATAATGAAGTCAAAGAAGAACCAAGAGTAGGTCAAAAAAGTCATACAACCAAGGACTTGGAGCTAAGTCAACAAACAATCACAGATTGATAAAAGAAGGGAAGAATCATATGGAAATACTTAATCCAGTTTCAACGAGACACTAAGAAAACATGTAATCTTATCTAACATTATATCCATGTATGCAATACTTAACATATGCCGAAAAGGAAGTGCAAAAAATAAATTAGAGTGAGAAATCAGATTTACACTTGCTGGGAAGCCTTAATGTGAGACACTGCTAAAAAGTTGGAAAAAAATTTCAAGATGCCTAAATTACATGTCATGTAATATTATGTCTAAACTAGCCCAAAGAAGCACATTAACCTCAACATTTGATCCTTAGAGATGTGTTTGATGGAGCAAGAGGAGAATTGATTCTTTAGAGAAAGGGAATAGGAAATAAAAACTCACACTTTGGCTTAATCCACTATTTGATTTGTGCGCATTATTAAATTTATAGTGTGAAATCACTCTTATCATTGTTGTCCAAGTCCATGTTGTCTATGTGTGTTGTATTCCTCTCTGCTTTCTCCTCCTTAGAAATCCCAAGCATGGTTCCATCCTTACAATGTGTCTCCTTGATCTACCTTGCACACATTTTTGGGGCAGTGCATTCAAAACCACGTATGCTTCTCAAACTACATGCTATCCCTTTTGGGGTAGTGCATTCAAAACTATGTATGCTTCCCAAACAACATGTGATCCCATACTTCATTCATGCATATTGTTAGCACTCTATAAATTTGTTCGGCTGATAAACAAACAACAGAGGTAGTTGTTTCAACCAGCTTTAGAGCTGAGGCACTAGCCTGCTCAGTTCAGAGAGGGCTCTCTCATGTCACTTGATATTTCTTTGGAAATCATGGCTAGATTTAGTTTGTTTCGGGGGTTTTTATAAAGTTGTTGGCAAGGAATGGGAGGGACACTTAGGGGTATGGAGTCGAAATTTTAAAAGCGAATGAAAACAATGACTGGCCGGTAGAATTACCTAGAGGATAAAGGTTAAATGAGGCAATGAATCTGAGTCGTAAATTGTATTTAAGCAGGGTGTAAGAGGAAAGAGAAAACAAATAACTGCATCAGAGCATTACTGAAATGAATTATGAATTAGCTAGGAAGAAAATTACACAGTTTAAATTGCTTAAGCCGAGAGCATCATAAGATGAATTATAGGCCTTTGACTCTCCAATTTAAACAGAAGAAAATGTAAATGGAATTAAAGAACACAGGAAATGCATACAATGAAAGGAGACATAACTCATATCACCACCATTAGAATCTTTTCATGGAGACTTCAAAAGCTTTTACATATGTATTCAATTCAGCTCCAGAAAATTACAATTGAGTTCAGAAACAACAAAAAGGTACCCTTGTACTTCTGCTAAACATTAATACATTGGGAACTCCTAATAATTATAAAATTTGAGTTAATTTAGTTAGAAACTGATTACAATAGTTGAACTAAAACATTTCAGCTTCTAAAACTAAGTACAATGATTACAAATGACAGTTTTCAGAAAAACGTTTCATGATCCAACTGTCGATTCTTATGACGCTTCAGCTCCTTCCTTTGCCACATTCTCTTTAAAATGTCACTTATACTCTTTCAAATCTAATTCCATTTATCCATATTCTCATTAAATATTTGGGAATAATATATTTGAATAAAAATAACCACGTAAAGACACGTCTCCCCGACCAAAACCACCCGTTTACATATCGGCCCACCTTCACATAATTAACCTCCACGCTAATTCTCTGCCCAATATGTATGTGTGCCCTCCATCCACCCTTTGACTTTTCCCCATTATAAATTGAGATTCGTGCCCATGATTTTACGTGATGCCATAAATTGAATATTGGATCAAATATTAATATAAATATAAATATATTTATATTAAAAATAATAAACCCTTTGCACAAGGACCAGATAGCACAAGGACCAGATGCTTTGGAAAAATTAATGCAAATTAGCATGTGATAACATTGGCTCCAAATGGGGATGTTATCCTCCCAGTGAGGTAGCAAAGAACTCGTAGACCCAGTGCCTGATCCATTAGGCTGCTCTCAAAACATGTGTGTACCCTACTCCGACCTGTCACATGTGTCTGTTGAAAACCAAATTTTGCACGTTGCTCTCAACTGGATACTGAACATTGAATACACCGCTGAAATCTGACTGTACACACTACTGGAAATCCAAACTGAAAAATGCTTGACCAACAAGCTTATTTGCACACTCATACCTGTTAGCACTCGGAATCACCTTCAAATTGCATGGAAGGAAAGCCTAGTACCCATCAGGTTGTATGTGAATGTAAAAGAGTTTTGAGGGGTCAAATGGATATGACTCAAGATGACAATGTTCCAACTCAGAAATCAGGGCTAGCATGCACAAGCAATCAAGTTCTTGGCTAACTTCAATTAATAAGTGGGAATAAGTATGAACAGAGAGAAGACTTCAGTGAGAGGAGTTTAGAGGTTGTTGTAAATATCAAATCTGCATACAACCTAAGGAAGAAAGAGTCTTAACACAAGATCTTCTTGAGTTCAGAACTTAAGAACACTAAAGAAACATCATGATAATATAATAATCAAACATACATCATAATATCACCCCAACAATTCATGTGAATCATTCAAAGCATGAACACTTTAGCATCAGAAGCAAATAATATGGAAAGAGAAGTTGATTTCTATTAACCAAGACGTCTCAAATCAAGTACATAACCAGTTCACAGTAACTTCATCAAAATATTACAATATAAGGGAGCCTTGCTCAACCATTCGAACCTACTAAAGCATTTCACCTATCTATTTATAACAAAAAAGGGAGGCAATAGTTGAAGGTGCGAGTTGGCCTCCTTCCCATGAAAATCTCTAAGAATTTATTCCATCTAACAACTTGACTAACAACCTATGCTATAAAATGGGAAAGTGTTGGTGACTAATCCAACCAATCTTTGAACTAACTTGATCCCCCTTTGGTGCGTAACTCCTTGTTTGTCATGTGTCCTTCAGGGGAATGTGGTTGTCATCATGTTGCTAGCTATTGTTTCTGCAATTCTCTCCATCATCAGCTATCCAAAAGTTGTTAGCTCGACCCTCCTGGATTACTGGTATCTGTTGATAGCATCTTTGGGTAGCACTTTGAGTAGCGCACTTTGTAGTGCCTTCACCAAATTTCATGAGATTTTGTAGCGCAACCTCAAAACTAGAAAAGTAGAAAAGGTAGCGCTAAACCTTTGTATCCTCTGTGCAAACTTCAGTCTTTGCAAGAATTTAGGTAGCGAATTTCGGTAGCACCATTCTGGTGTGTCTCTGTGTAGACTTTTGTCTCTGCCAGAAATTCAGTAGTGAATTTAGGTAGCGTCACTCTGGTGTGTCTCTGTGAAACTTTAGGTAACGCCATCAAAATACGCAACACCTTCACTTAAACATGTACAGAATGGGTAGCAACCTCGGGTAGTAGCAGCTTCATAAATCTTAGGCATTTCGACAACTATGTGGGCAGCAAACTAGTGGAATATCAAAAATAGACTATTATGTAGCATCATAGCGCTACGGAATGTATGCATTATTACTGTCGAAGGGATTAATTCTTTATAAAAACCCAAAACTCTGAACAGTAAGCACTAGAAGCCTATATAGGTGGCAGAGGTAGTGTTTCATCAATAGTTTATCTTCGCAAAAAGGGACCATCTTCAAAAATGGAGCTCACCATTCACCAGCTACTTCATTAACCTGACACTTAACCTGACACTCTTTCTTGGAGAAAGAGGATCCTCCTTTTTCCCAACAGGCTTCTTCCTTTTAGCAGTGACAGGCTTCTTCAATGGAGCTATGCTCTCCTTGGCTGCCAGTGTCTCCTTTTCAATAGAAGCTTCAACCAATACCTACAAATTCCTTTGAGCCACTTCATTTTGAAAATGTTGCAACTTTGCTTTGAGCTTTCTGTTCTAAGTCTGAAAGCCTCTGTTCTTCCTGTAAAGGTTTTTGAGCTGCCTATGGAGAGGTTGGGCCTTTCTTGCTGCAAACCTTTCTAGGTAAAGAGTGTGGTTGTAGCCATCCATGAGTTCTTTCATCTTAACCCTATCAGACATGGCTTCTTCTTTCAACTGAGCCACCTCCTTCCTAGCATCCCTAAGTTGCCTGATTAATATTTTGAATGTCTGGTTGTCAGGTGGAGTAGTGACGTAAACAGTCTCAACAGTATTTTTCATGGTCTCATCTTCCTTTTGCATAGGAATTACCTTGTCCATCTCATTAGGCTTCTTGATGCCTTTGCCTTTATCTTTCTTCTTCTTCATAAGGGTTTCTTCTTTCTTCTCCACAGGCTTTCCAATGCCTTGACCGTTATCTTTCTTCTTCTATTGGATAGAGACTTTAGGTAGGGACTGTTCTTCAACAGCTTATTTAGAAGTTTATGCTCTTGTGAAGGGATTTATGACCTTGATGCTGGTTGTTGAAGGAGATGAGAAGTGTATCTTCTTCCCTTTCTTTGTTGTAGGTTTAGTAGAAGAAGGGGCTTCTTCTAACTCTGGTGGAGGAGGGGGTGAAAAATCTCTCTGTGGAGAATGACAAGCTTCCTCCTAAGTACCTGTGACCTCCTCAATGAACTCTGGATCTTGAATAGGAACTCTACCCTTTCTCTTCTTGCTAGTACCTGCTTTAGCGGCACTGGTGGATGGTAAAGGGATTGCTTTCTGCGACCGAGGAGTAGTTGTTATATCCAACTTGAAGTGAGAAGCAATAACAAAATGTTCCCATGAGATATCTTTCTTACCCAATTCTTCAAAAACTAGCATTCTAATCAATCCAGAGTGAAAGATGTTAGTATCCACATCCTTAGACTTGGATTGAATCATGTCTAACATCTTGCCTATGCTCCTTAGCAAATAGTAGGGAATATTCATTTCAATTTTACCAGTAAAATGCAGCAGAAACCTTATATGGTACTGGTATAATGTGTTGAAGCTCCCTTCACACGTAAAGTATCTCTGAATGATCCTCAATATCTTGTCAAACTGCTCAATCAAATGATTCCTTGGCACACCTTTAGACAAATTACCAGCTTGATGTTCAGGCTTAAGGAAATATTTGGCATAGGTTGCATTCAAAGCCATGGCTTTAAACCGTTTCTCACATGTGATAGGGATTCCTATAGCAGCTGAAATAGAGGCCTCAGTCACCTCAAATTCTAGATCCCCTACCTTGGTTTTCAGGCCATCAAAATGTAAGGCAAATTGCTTTGTCACCTCAGGATGACCTCTTTTCATATTTTGGCAGAAAGAGAGGCATCCCACCCTTTGAAAAACTTCTCTGGCCATGGGCTCTATTTCAAAAATATGCATATCCACAGGTTCTGTTCTAACTACCTTACCCACCTTGTGTGACTTCTTCATCTCAGGAGTCTCTATAGTTTAGGATAGGAGCTTCTTATGGCTATGGAGTGGTGATAACCAGGAGGACCTAAATTCAAGGCTCAAGTGAACAAAAACTCCCTTAAACCAGACTGGTTGCTAACTAGCTAAACTGGCTATGGAAATCCCACCCTTGGATGTGTGCAGGTATGAACACTTGGAAAATGAGAGGATACCTTGTGGAATAAAATCAGTTTGAAAACCTCTGCAAGATTTCAGGAAGAAGTTACGAGCATCTCGGCCTCCAAATCTACCTCAGCATCGGATCTGATAGCACTGTTGTTGACTGGTCAGAACTGGGAGTTTGCGCAGCGTAGCAATCTTGAGTTTTTCAAAAATTACAAACCGTTATCAGAGCTCGTAAATATGAGATCTTGAAATCATTTTTTAACCAACTCCTGGCGCTGAAAACAAGGAAGATGACATCAGCGTTGTAATCATAAATCATGGTGGAATATGATGAACGGGAAAGGTGCTATGGAAACTCCTAATGAGTGGGCAGTGCTTCATTTCAAAAAATGATTGAACATGTAAGCAAAGGACAATAATGCAAGGCTACGAGGGCATGAGTGAGGAAAATGGTCTGTCAAATCAAACTATTCGTGGAGTGAATTGATCTTAGTGACAAGTCATGAGGGGATCAAAGATAAATCATGAACAAAACGGTCTTAAGTCCAAATTTGAATGAGGATTAAAACACAAGTCATGACTCAATAGTTTATTTATCAAGGGGGACCTAACAAACACACTTTTAAAAGGGTCAAATTAAAAAATTAAAATCTAAGGCTTAAGAAAAGATAAAACTAAAGGCTAAAAACCCAAGGCAACTTAGTGTGATAACACTACCTACTCTAAAAATGTTGAAATGAATACTCAATCAAGTTATCATGAAGTGTCAATGCAGCCAATCAAGCAATTGGCTTCCCGATTTTCCTCTACTCACATTTTTCTTAAGCGGGCGGACAAATGTAAAAGATGGCAGCTGAAAACAAAATTTGAATCCAAAATCTGAGCTTATGAATGAAAAAAATTTCTCCTTCACTGATGACTGTAATAGGATGGCCACGGGATCTTGAAAACCATGAAAAATCATTTCTTCTTGATGAACAAAAATAAAAAGACAAGCCTCATTCATAAGTGTGTGTTGCTCTTGCTCTATTTCTTCAGTTCTGAGAACATTTTCAAATGAAATAGCAACAATAGGTTTGTCTACTTTTCCATGCATCTCAACAAAAACATTCATACATTCTTGAACATCTTCAAATATGACAGCCATATTATGTGTATCAAGGCTATCCTCTTGTTCATCAAACAATTCTGATTTGGTTTTATTAACCTTCTGGAAATTTTCTTGCGGACTGTCATTTTGACTTTCAAATGAATGAATGGAAATACGTTCTTGTTCATAATCTCCTTGCAAATGTGAAAAGCTAACATCATGAACTATTTCACAGTCTAGAGTTCCCATTGATGCATTTTCAAAACCATGATTTTCAAAGGAATCAAATAAAATGATTGTCTCTTCATTATCTTTCTGTATTTCTGATCGAAAAGTGGCATACAATGTTTTGTTGTTTTCCTAAAACTCTATGTAATTTGTTTGTTCACTGCTTGAAGTCTCCATAGATGCATTTTTAGAACCCTCATCCATGTCTAGGCCACTTAAAATTTGAACAACCATATCATTCATAAGGGAAGAAAAACAACTTTGAAACACTTTGTCTTGTTGAATATCTTCATCAAGTTCAGGAGAAGGAAAATGACTTTTAACAACAATTTCTTGATCAGCTTCATCTTCAACCAAAGGAGGGGCTACTATTTGTTGTTGGGATGAATATTCATAAAGGGCTTCTATGATTTCATCATTCATACACTCTTCATCACCAAAAACATTTTCAAGGTACTTAATGAAATGTTCACAAAACTCACAACAATCTTCAAACACCAAGAATGAAGGATTAGATTCTCCATAATGCTTAAAGAATGTTATATGGAAATCTTTAAGAGAGTATAAGTTGTCTGGTTTTAAACTTTCATACCATAATATTGTTTTCCCCTGTAGAGTAGCCATAAACATTTTCATCAAACAATCCTCATGAAATTCAACCCCCAGCTTACATATGTGCATGTGAAATCTAATCAAGTGCAAGGCAACATTATTTATTTTCCCATCTTTGAATTTAAGCAAATATTTTTGCCAATCTATGTGAGGAATACGATTTAAAAATCCAGGAATATGAAAGAGATTCATTAGAGCATACCTTGCATATCTGTAATCCATCTTGAAGCAGTGGTGTCATCAATAAAATCTTTAAGCTACTGAGTCTTTGGGCAATGGAGTCGCCAGTGAAAATTTAAATTTATGGATTCTTCTACCAATGGAATCACCTTCAAACTGATTTTTTGATGTGTAGAGTCGCCAGAGAAGGAATACATCTAATATGTGCCTAAGTGTTTGTTGCTCTCAAGCCTTAGAACTCAACCATGTCGTTCTTTCCCAGGGAAAAATTTTCAATTTCATCCCTGACAACGACGCCAGAATGTTAGCACTCTGTAAATTTGTTCGGTTGATAAATAAACGAAAGAGGTAACTGTTTCAACCAGCGTTAGAGTTGAGGCACTAGCCTACTCAGCTCGGAGAGGGCTCTCTTGTGTCACTTGATATTTCTTTGGCAATCAGTGGCTAGATTTTATTTTTTTTGGGGAGGCGGGGGGGGTTTATAAAGTTGCTGGCAAAGAAGGGGAGGGACACTTAGGGCTATGGAGTCGAAATTCTGAAAGTGAGTGAAAACAATGAATGACCAGTAGAATTCCCTAGAGGATAAAGGCTAAATGAGGCAATGAATCTGAATCGTAAATTATATTTAAGCAGGGTGTAAGAGGAAAGAGAAAACAAATAACTGCATCAGAGCATTACTAAAATGAATTATGAATTAGCTAGGAAGAAAATTACATAGTTTAAATTGCTTAAGACGAGAGCATGAGAGCATCACAAGATGAATTCTGGGCCTTTGACTCTCCAATTTAAACATAAGAAAATGTAAATGGAATTAAAGAACACAGGAAATACATACAATGAAAGGAAACAAAACTCATATCACCACCATTAGAATCTTTTCATAGAGACTTCAAAAGTTTCTGCATATGTATTCAATTCAGCGCCAGAAAATTACAATTGAGTTCAGAAACAACAAAAAGGTGCCCTTGCACTTCTGCCAACCATTAATACATTGGGAACTCCTAATACTTAAACAATTCGAGTTCCTTTAGTTAGAAACTTATTACAATAGTTGAACTGAAACGTTTCAGCTTCTAAAACTGAGTACAATGATTACAAATGACAGTTTTCAGAAAAAAAAATGTTTCAACTTCTAAAACTGAGTACAATGATTACAAATGACAGTTTTCAAAAAAAAAACGTTTCATGATCCAACTGTCGATTCTTATGACACTTCAGCTCCTTCCTTTGCTACATTCTCTTTAAAATGTCACTTATACTCTTTCAAATCTAATTCCATTTATCCATATTCTCATTAAATATTTGGGAATAATATATTTGAATAAAAATAATTCTCAAATATTTGTTTATTCTGTAGAATTAAATTTTCATAATTTAATTCATGCCCGTGGTTTTAAAACAATTTATTGATTGCTTCCCATGGTTTTGAAAACCATGTCTTGTTTGTCCAATTTACCATTTTACTATGAAAAACATTTGTTGTGTCTTGTTTTTTCCAATTTACCATTTCACTGTGAAAACCATTGACTGGTTTGTTTCCCATGGTTTTGAAAACTATGTCTTGGTTACCATCTTTGGTAAAATACTTTTAATCTTCTTCTTTTACTTCAATAAAACCTTTGGATAAAAACTTATCCAAGTCTTCCTTTTACGTGCATCTTGCCATTTAATTATTTTCCATGGAAATAAACATTAATCTCTTTAATTTGTAAAATTTGAATTTTACCTCTGTAAAACAATTTCACCGTGAGGAAGAATTTCATTTATTGGAAATTTCATAATTTTGTGCCTCACATAAACCATATGATAAATGGTTGCATTTATTATATGGGGCTTCCACACTACTTTTACCCCCAATATTCACCACGTAAAGACACGTCTCTCAGTTAATTCTCCCCCGAGCATCCACCTTTTGAGATTTGTGCCCATGATTTGAGGTGATGCCATAAATTGAATATTGGATCAAATATTAATATAAATATAAAAATATTTATATTAAAAATAATAAACCATTTTTTCTATTTTCTAAGGACTTTGGGCATATGAGACTTATCACATGACTTTGTGGATACGATAAGGGTGTTTAAGCTTAATAAAAGGGATATTTGTAATTTTCAACCAGAATATGATAATAACGGTAAAAATGAATGAAGTGATGGAACCGATGGATTTAGATAAGCATTAAGGCTAGATATAGGTTTGGAATATTTGCCAAATTTTTGACTCATGGAGGACATGACTATTTTGGATGATCAGTCGAGTGAAGGATTTAGGTGATGGGAGTTTGACAGAGCTGGTAAAAAAAATTTTAAATATGAGGAGAAAGATAGCACAATGACCAGATGCCTTAGAAAAATTAATGCAAATTAGCAGGTGATAACACATACAACCTGTATCATGCCTATGTTATTTCTATCCAAGTTCCACTTGCACCTCCTTCCTGAATGATCTCTCTACACCCATACTTAAAATATCCATGAATTCTCTTACATCGTAGCTCTACATTCCTTTGTGTGAGACTTGAAATCTTACTTGTATTGCAACTTGCCCTTACCACCCTTGTGGCATTTGACTATTGGATCAAAAATGTAGAATAGTTAGACAATTCCCTATTTTACAACTTAAACATTACAATCTTCCACTTTTACTGCAACTTCTCACTTGCAATCAAACAAGAATTTACACATAAACATTTAGTTACATTCAACGTCCACATGCCTATGTAATCTTCTAATTGCATTTAATGATCTTGGACTAATTAAACCTTCCCCTTGATGTCTCCATCAACTTTAGGGGTTGTTGAGTATACCATATACTCCAACTTTCAAGTCTTGCTGCACCACTACTTGTTGCTTTAACACTCCATTCTGGGCATCAACATCTACTCATTGAACTCTTCATTTTCAAGGGAGAAGTGCCCAACGTGGCATGGCAGACCACTAACTCAAAGCCAAAGTTCCATGTGCAATCGTTGTAAATATGGTAAAACATTCTCAAAAATGCATTGCTCATATTTAGAACTCATGATGGTTATCTACACCTAAATCAATTCAATCCATTAAGAAACATGAACTTTGTAACACTGTTAACATGAGGGTAGGATATTTGAAGTTTTGATAATAGCAAAGTGTGAGCCTTGAAGTAAGTTTTAATATGAAGTGACAACCAGAGCATATTATCCTTTGCTTTTTGTAGGTTTTATGCTGGTCGGCGTTTGAACTTTGTTTCTATGGCAGTGTAAATCACAACCCAACAAATCATAAAAATATCTCATTATTATAAATATTCACACATAAAAGTGACATGTGAAATAAACCAGAAATATATTTCGTTCTTATAAATCTCTAGGATACGATGAACTCCAGGCCAATGTTGGCCAAAAGCAATTGGTGATGGAAAATAACCAAATAAATTAAACGTTTAACCAAAATAAGAGCTTCCAATATGTTATTTTGCCAAAACCTACATGGTGTTAAAATCGACTTTTGGGAATAACCAAGAGGACAACATTGATGCAAGAAGGGGTCATTTGAGTCCAACTCTAGTTGGGTTAACATCTACCCTGAATATATAGGGAAAATATGTGTTGGGTTAACACCTATGTAGAGAAAATATGTGACAGATCTTTAGGAAGGACATAATGGGAACAACAAGGGGGGCACATTGATGCAAGAAGAGACCATTTGATCCATGTCTAGTTGGGTTAACATTACCACAAAGAGAAAATATATGACAGATATATAGGAAGATACATTTATTGTCTTTTAACTTCATGCGATAGTCTCAGAGAAACATACACTTCCACCTGACCTGTCCAAAGATTTTACTTTGAGCTTATCTACTCCATGCTTGAAATTGAGGACAAATGATAAGCATTATATCATATATGCACAAAGATTTAATGATGTACATGTGGCATACACTGTCTGCTGTTTTACTCTGAACTTTGGTACTTCATGCTTGAAATTGAAGGTAAATAATAAGCATTATATGTGGAGGGATCCATTGGCGTATATGTGGACATATACTGTCATTAATACTCTACTGCCAGGTACTTACGACTTGCAGAAATTCAGTCTATCAAGAGATTTACAAAGCATAAGTTCAAAGAAAAAAAGAGACATGTTCGTATAAAAGACATCTGGATATTTGTCTCTTAGGATGATCATGGAGTAGAAACAATTTCATTTCTTCTACAGGTTCTGTTTGTCCACGGGATATAGACAAAAAGAAATGATCGAAGGTATTATCATCATGCTCCATTAGTGCTTAACTGTCTGACAGAGAAAAAAATTCCATCTTATCATACATCTTCGCATGAGTTCCTGCAAACAAAAATTGGGAATCCAAGATAGGTGATGAGAGAGAGGGTACAAACTGAACCTGCCTATTCTTTCCCAGTGGAGTTCACAACCAGAACATTTGATTTAATCTTTATTTATCTTCCCATGGGTCCCTGCAAACAAACATTGGGAATCCAAGATAGGGGTTGAGGGAGAGGATGCAAACTGAACCTGCCTATTCTTTCCCAGTGGAGTTCATTACAAGAACACTTAATTCAATCCTTATTTTCTACCTCTTCGGGAGGAAGAATTTGTCGTTTTTTTTCTCTCACATTCTTACCATGGCTTGGGAATGTTTTTTCTCCACTAAAGGCTTAAACAAAATTACGTGCTTATGCATGGTTTCACCATGGCTCGGGAGATCCACACCAGCCAAAGTATTTAGGATTGAAATGCCATCGAATATAAATGGCAAAACTAATGCATATTAATACATATTAATGGCAATGTGCCTTGTGAAAATTTTCAAATAATGAACAAGGAGCATATTTTCTAAAATACATTGTACTATACATGCCCACAATGGTAAACTCAATTCCTCAAATGGGCATTAACAGGAAGTCGAAACTGGTGCCTCTTTCCCGTGACCTGAAAGCAATCCATTCAGGGTTTTAATTTTTCCAGGATGAATGTGTTTTACTTGTTCATAACTTTTGAATTTTTGGACTCTGAACAGTTTGAATGAACTTCGGCTGATTTGGGCAAATTCCTGGCTGCCTCACAATATAGATCTCATCCCCTTTACTGTTGTACGCATCCTGATTCCGATGCCACGTCCACAGGGCATATGTTTCATTCTTCACCTGGATATTATCAAGGTGCCATCGTTCAATATTAAAATAGTTGTATCAAAACCTTTATGTCAGAACCAACCCAATAAGGCCTATATATTAAATACACATTGCCACCTACCATTTGAACCCGACTCAGTAACCAAACTTTTAGTACCTATCTTTTTTCTAAGAAAAAAACTGTATATTTGCTATTTCAAGTAGAAATCAAAATATACTTTCCATATCAATCTACCATGAAATTGAGGATAGTTAAGATTCAGTGAATAGTTCATAATAATAATAATAATGGCTCACCTCAAAAATTCCATGCCCAAAGCTGCTCTCTCTGTATGCACTAAAGTCAGGCTGCCTATCCCAACAAAACATTCCAGCTGCTGGACCAGATGTAAAATTGTAGGCACAGAATCCACCCATATAGCTGTCCGGAGTGGAAGCTGGATCAGGGCAGTTACCAGGTTCATCAGCATGAGGTATTGCCATCTTTTCTCTGTTACCACCATCTCCCACTGTAATGTAAACAGGAGCACATGGGTCCATTGTGTAGTTAAAGACTCGGTTCGATCTCTCATATGCATGGACCTGCAAGCAACAGGCATGCTTTTATAGTTAACCCAAATTATTTCAGTCATTCTTCCTCTTACCGCGACTTACTTATACACCCCTAGATATTGTTTAATGGAGTTCTGCTGCAGACCTAATCAAAGTAGAAGAAATAAGGGAAAAATCATGAAACACCATTAAACAGATCTATTGAATAGTTCTTTAGTTAGTTACTCACATGGCCATTGAATACAACATCAACACCATATCTGTACAGCAGCTCCTCCATTTCCTGTTTCATGCATTCAGCCTCACGATAATGAGCTTTATAACTGCTGTACCAAGGTGGGTGCCAAGCAGCAACAAGCCAAGGAGTCATGCTCCTGTCAACATCTGCTAAATCATGCTCCAGCCATCTATATTGTTCTCCTGTGAACAGGGAGACAACAATTATCATAAATATCGTACAGCACGCAGAATTGAGCCAAGATTTTATGCCCAAATGCCTGCTGTTATCACTACAACAAAGTAACTATGTCTCCGACCTACACTAAAACCAATGTTAGGATTCTTTCTCATGTTATTACCATCTGAAAACACCTGTAAAGCTTCCTATTGCGCTCAGCAAATAGTATATACTGTATGCTGGAAGAAACCCTGTTATACCTGTTTTATTGTAATCTATGTATCCTCCAAGCATGATGAAATGGATGCCTCCAGCATCGAAGGAGTAATAGAATGTGCTACTGGATCCACTCTCTTGACTTGGAAATGCAAATCTTGAACTGTAAGATGAAAATGTCTTATTTCCAACTTGATCTTCGATTTCATGATTGCCCTCAACAACCATTATGGGAACTCGTGAGATCAAGGGTTCCATAAACCTGTAGGAACATCAGGCCCAAACAGATCAAAGCTGTAACTAACATCTGCAATTAATTAGCAGGGACAAAGAAATATTTGTATGCAATCTAAATGAAAAACTGATATAGATTAATTATAAGCGTGTTTAACATTCAAAAACAGGCAAAAAGCATCTGATGGATTTGGCTTTAGAATTTTCCATGTAGACAGCTTAATGAAAGATGTTAAACAAGGACTTCAAGCAGGTGATTTCATAATAAGATCACTTGACCACTTTGTTGGTCTTCCAAAAAAAACTTGAGATTCTATATGTTGCAAGGTGGCATCTAGTGTTAAACACGGTGAAAAGTTCTCATGGGCTGTCCCCTTCATTTCCTGCTTCTCATCCACCTGTAATTGCAGGTCTTAAACTATCTAATGCTATCGCACTTAATTACAGAAACAATGGACTTAAACAGTAGATCCTCTGTTTAGTGGGTTATTGGAAGGCATTTGGTGGGAGCATTTAATGTGCATTTAAGGTAGGAGTGCTGACGCAGCTGCTACTTTTTGGAATAAAATTTCCAGGATAGCTAATGGTTTGAGGTATTCTGTTAGCATTTCTAAACTGTTATGTGGTTTTATCTGAGGCTTTAGGCAAAGGCAACTTTGCAAACATTGTCATTCTCAAAGAAAACTCAGAAACATGAATTTACATTAACGTGCAAAATCCTTAAATTTGAATTTCGTTTTAACTAGGCAAATCAAAAGACTAAATTGTGTTACCGACTTGAAAATTTCCCTGTAAGAGATATCAGTGCTCAAGTAAGAAGAGAAAACACAGATATATATGACTTTGGTTTGACTATCAGCCAGTTTATAAAAAACAACAAAAAGCACACATTTAGTGAATCTTTAACAACTGGCTCAGAGAACTAGCGCCAATTAGCAAGAGAATCAAATAAATTCCATTTTAATTTAGAACAAACAGTATCCAATTCAGAAGATTAAAATTTTTGAAGTAAAACGTATATCCTGACAAGCTGTACTGGTTCCCAAATGTCTTCTCTTTTCTTTTAAAAAAAAGCTACAACTAGCACGAGCCCATCTAACTCTACCCTTATGAGGTTGCAAAGCTAGAAGTTGTATGTTTCGAGTTCCAATACTTGCACTAAAAAGAAGCAGCTTGCATTCTACAGCCAGCATTTTGGTGTAATCCATTAACGTCATCCCCAAAACCCGCTACAAACCCTAGAATGCACCTCCCTTTTATGGATGCAATTAAAACTATTTCATTGGAATTTTTCAAAAATATGTAGAGCAACCAGATTCCACAGGAATTTAAATTCTCATTGAAGAACACATTGACCAACTTGACCTTTTGGGTTCATACAGACTAGAGACAGCAATTGTGAAACAAAGATGGTTTATAAGGTATTATCCACACCAAAAGATTTGTCAATCTTGAAGCTGGTTTTGGGTTGCAAGTATTTAGGTTGATGTAATAGCATCCTTCATCACTCGAGGGAACACCTCACGAGAAACTCTGAACCCTTCTTGGCATTCACAAATTAGGTACCATCCGTTCTGATTACAGTGATTGACCCCACAGGGACATCAAGTGAGACATGCAACAGAGAAACATGAAACAAAGGCAACAGAAAAACATGCAACAAAGGCAGTTAGCCTGGGAAAATGACCACAGACTTCGTGCCTAAAGCTGGCTTTGGGGTGCCAATATCTAGGCAGATGTGATAGCATCCTCCATCACTCAAGGGAACACCACATGAGAAACTCTGAGCCCTTCTTGGCATATTCACAGATTGGGTACCATCAGTCCTGATTACGGTGCTTGACCATACAGGAGCGTCAAGCCAGACATGCAACAGAGGCTAGCCCTTCTTGGCATATTCACAGATTGGGTACCATCAGTCCTGATTACGGTGCTTGACCATACAGGAGCGTCAAGCCAGACATGCAACAGAGGCAGCTAGCCTGGGAAATGACCTTGACTTAATGCCACAAAGCAGTCAACCACTCACACTAGCCAATGGAACCAGGTTTAAAACAAAGAAGAGCTACAATTTATATTTATATATATAAATAATAATAATAATATAAAAACATTGGCATAAACAAAGGGAAGTGGGTTTTGGTTCACATTAAAACAAAACAAAGCAGAGTGGGTTTTGGTTCACATCAAAACAAAGGGGAGTTACTGTTTATATATGAATAATAATTTTTAAAAAGGCCACATTAATACTCGAAAGCAGCAGAAAAGGGAAAAGGAAAAGAGAATACAACTGACCTTCCCAGTAATCCCAGCGAGGCTGGTAGGTCTCGTGAATAAGGAAAAGGAAAAGAGAATACAACTGACCTTCCCCAGTAATCCCAACGAGGCTGGTAGGTCTCATGAATAGGAGAATCCGGAAAAGAACAAGAATAGCAGGCCGAGCCGGTCCCATTCGTCAAATAAAGATTTGCATAGCTCACATCCCCAACAAGCAGAATCAAGTCGGGATCGTTCCTACGAACGTGATCAATGGTAGATGTCGTATTGTATGTCAGACCAAGGTCGCCAACAATGGCGATTCTCTCAGGAAACCGTGAAGGACCAGGAGCCGGCATGGTCTTGAAGCTCAGGACTTCACTCATTGCATTCTGATGAGGATCTCCGCATCTGTAATAGTATATCGTGCTCGCCCGCAGCCCTGTGAATACCAGACCAGAATCGAAACATAATCAAATCAAAAGCCTTCAGCTTTACCATTTCGAGGTGGGTTTAAATGGTTTTGTAATTGAAAATACCTGTAAGGCGAACATGATGGATAATCCCGGAGGTATAATTCTGGAGACCCGCGAAGGGATAGAGTTGGCTGTAAACTAACGAATACCCGGTGGCTTCATAACTCAGATTATCTTCCAAATTCCCATAATTGACGACGCTCGCCACGCTGGAGGCATCCCGGGGCCTTATATTGTCCCCGATTTGAAACTCTCCTGCACAGGAATTTAAGAGCCCGACAAAATCACAATTAGTAGGGGAAACAAAGACGATTGACACGTTGATGAAAGCATCGAAATCAGCACCCTCAACCTAAAACATTGGGAAGGCCACCTAGCAGAATTCGACAAACACAATTAGCCCCTGAGACTGAAATATTGGAAAGGACACCTGGAAGAATTGACAAAACAAGATGGTTGATATCTCAGAAATTTTACCCAACTAATTTTTTTTTCCAAAAGTTGCCCATGCATAACCATGCCAAGTCTTCCAAATTCTACAATTTACATTTCAAAGTTCTGACCAATGGAAATCCACTGTTTAACTAATATCTTTGGAAGAAATCTGGGAACATGCATTAAAGTTAAGAATTAGTTAGTTTTTATGTCAAAATTAAATGGTATATATAACAAAAAAAAAAAAAATATATATATATATATATATATATATATATATTTATGAGAAAGTTTTATAAAATTATATGAAGAAATACAATGTCTTTTTCCTTTCACACTTTTAGTTTCATATCTCAAAGATATTTCAATTTTCATTTTAATCGTTTAATTTTATTTTATTTATAAATTTAATAACTTATTTAACTACTCAAATTTTCATATCGAATTGTTTCTTTCATATAAAGAACCATCGATCTTAAGGTTATGTAACTGATAAGAACATCTATGTATATATATATATATATATATATATATATATATATATATATATATATATATATATATTTGAATTTACGGTTTAAGTTTGCGAGGACAGTTTTTTTAATCCGTTAAAGGGATTATTTAGTGCCTGATAGGATGGAAGCTTCTGCTTAGATCCAACGGTTTAAGTTTGCGAGGACAGTTTTTTTAATCCGTTAAAGGGATTATTTAGTGCCTGATAGGATGGAAGCTTCTGCTTAGATCCAGAACTAACTAAATCTTTGGATATTGACAAGCGGAAGTATCAGAATAAAACATTGAAATGGACAGTTGTTGAAATCTGATTAAAAGACTGATATTGGCTTGGCACAGAAGAATAAATGTTTGAGTATTTGAGATGGACACCTGGAAAGAAATTTCAGCCCAACGTTGAGATCGGCACCTCCAGAAATTTAGCCAGTTGCTAAAAGGTTTCCTCTATTATAACTATCTTCTGTTGAATCATGAATTGGTAGTTCCACTGGCACCTTTCAGTTATTCTCTAACTTACAGTGACATTGGACATTCGACAAATTGATATAATTTGGATGCTATAAAAAACATCCTGGATTAAAACACGATTTGGAAAAAATGAGAAATACACAGAGAAGTTCGATCATAAAACAAAACACAATGAAATAAAGATTGACACCTGAAAATTTCAAACACTTCTCTTACACTAACACAGACCATTTTTTTTCCAAAATTCTTTTCATTTTACCTGTAATCCAGGAGACCCAAATAGAATCGGGAGTCGACAGCGAGACAGAAATCTGCTCAGGGGAAATCCCAGTGACGGGTCTCTGCAGGCGAGGATCGTCTGCTGGCAAGTCCAAAGCCTGTCCTCGGATTCTGTCGTCTAACGGAACCGTGACAGGGCTGAAAGGCCCGTCAAGTGTCGTGGGGATGGATTTCCCGCTCGCGCCCAGGTGAAGCACAGAGAGAAACAGCTGAAGAAGCCGAATCCGAAGCCGACCCATTTTCTTGCCTCGCCGTCAAGTGACAGAGGTTGATGATCGACAGGACATTATGTAACAATAGAGAGAAGACCGGATATTCCGCAGAATATGACTCCGTTATGGATTTACAAGCAGAATATTCCTCACCCTTGATTGACGAATCAGGCATCAAATTTAGCTTTCCCTGTGTTTTGTGGATTGGGTTAATGATTTTTTTCTTTTTTAAATGATACTTACCATTACCTTTTCGAAATTCGAATATCTCACCCAACAGTCTTAGAAGAAGGTTGGTTTAAATGATACTTACCATTACGTTTTGGAAATTCGAAAATCTCACCTAACAGTCTTAGAAGAAGTTTGGTTGGCTCTTATCTTAGGAGGTTGTTGCATGATTCTTAAATTAGAAAATTCATTCATTCAAACTTAATTATAATGTATGTATGTTTGTTTTTTTCGTGAGTTGGTGTATGTCTTAGAAGATTGTTGTATGATTCTTAAATTAGAAAATTCATTCAAATTTAATTATAATATATGCATGTTTTTTTATGAGTCGTGTATGAGATCACTTTGTTTATGGAACAAGGGATTATCTTGTGAATTAGTGTATTTAAAGTTGTTGCATGATTTTTAAATTAGAAAATTTATTCATTCAAACTTAACTATAATGTATGCATGTTTTCCTTGTTTTCCTGTGAGATTTGAGTGCTAAAGTCTATGGAGGTATACATATTCTACCTCTAAGGAGGAAACACAATGTAACACCCTGTTTCCCCCAACTTGTAAATATAACTGGACTGGCCAAGAACTATGGCAAACTCATAAATGTGAATATGTGATGTAAATGGACCTTGAGGAAGAGGTCAATGAATGTGTATAACAATCTGAATTTATTGCAGGACTGTTGATGAGGGGATGTGCAGAAAAAGAGACCACAATGGCGGTGGAAGGCACCTGAAAAGGTGGCGTTAACTTCCACCGAGAATTTAATACCGTATTTGGACTCCACTGGCCCGGAGAACCAAAAGCGGCTCGCTAGCCCTGAAATTCAATGCCTCGCAGGCTGGTAGGCGGATGGCTTAATGAGGGATGGCATGGTGAACCACCCATCCGTAGTGCCGTCAGGCCTGATCAGCGTGAGGGTAATCGTGCCACACGCAACCTCGCGAGAGGATAAGGCGTATGGCAGAAGCGATTAGAGGGGCAGACGCGAGGGGAACTCTGGCATTATGCGGAGTGAGTGATAGCAGAGAGGAAGGATTGCAACCTTCACTCCTGGTCACTGGCAGACAGAGAGACGCAGTCTCAGAACATCGTGGTCTCAGCTCGGGGGTGGCTAGTGGTAAATCCTTTGGGAGTCGCTGAGCCTACGGTTGGGTGGAAACGAGCACCCCTCTCAGCAGTTGCTTCCATTTCTGAAGTCACTTCTGATAAGTGTTATATATGTATTGCATCTTGAAATTTATAGACTGACATGTATACGTATATGTTCATAGAACTGTGATATTGTGAATGATTTCAGTGTAAGAATGCCTGTGCAGTGTTTTGATAAGAAATAATAGATATATGCTTAAAAACCCTGCATGGCTTATGTTGATGAATAGATTTAAATTATGCATGAGCTGAACCCCGTCAGACTTCCAGCCCATCCTTGGGATTTTGTTTTCCTTTGTCTGTTTCCAGGAATTCCCTGGAATGGATCTCTTCACAGAGATTCCCTTCTTAAAATGGTTTACCAAGAACCCAGAAAAAGGACTTGAACGCACAAGTCTTAATAACCCTGTACAAGGAGAAACGACCTTCTTAGGATTCTGAAGTATCAGCACAAGGATAAGTAACAAATCGACGGATGAGATCCTGTCGGAAGACCCATGGTCATTTACGACCCTCAGATTGACGGAAGTAGTCGGAGCGTTATACCCCTTGTTCCTTTTCCCTCTATCTTCGTGGATAGCGAGGAAATTGGGACCGTAGGTTTCCCAAAGTCCATGAGAACGTGTGGACCGTTGATTCTTCCACATCCACAAAGTAGTGGAAGAGTGCGTGGGGTGGGACAGATCTGAACCGTTAGATCTGAGCAGAGATCCCGTCAGCCGTTAGATCTCGGGAAAATTGCGCAGAGTTTAAGTCCTAATATGCAGACGAGGAGTCCCAGAAGAGTCATCGGGATATCCGAGTCATCAGGGTTTGGACGGTCAAGAGAATCGAGACCTCGTAGGTCACGAAATCCCGAGAAAGGATCCTGGTCGTTGATCTCGGCAGGAACACGCGTCAGACATCAGGACCGGAGTCGGGATTTAACTCGTCGGGGATTTCAGGAGTGAAAAGATCGTGGCATCAGGATTCGCGATCCGCGAAATCCCGATAAGCTCAGAACTGTCCATCAGCAGGGACACGTGTCGGAAGATCCCGAGGAGTCGGGGATCGGATAATCGGAGTTTTCGAAGGCGTGAAAGTCTTACCTGTTGGAATCGCGATCCGCGATATCCCGACAAGATCAAGACCGTCCGTGGGCAGAGGACACGTGGCGAAGATCAAGCGCCATCGGCGTTTGGCGCATCGGGAAATCGGCATTTCCAGGGACAAGAGGTCGGGGAAGTCTCAGGTAAAAACCCCGACATAATCTGAGCCGTCTGTTCAGAGGGACAGGTGTCGAAGATCTGACGAGAGTCGGAAAATCGGGAAATCGGCATCCCCGAGGTCGAAGGAACCAGGACATCGGAAAGTCCGAAACCCCGATGGGGGACAAGGCTACGATCTTATGAGATAGATGTCATGTGGACCGAGAGCTTAGCCTGGAGGGCTAGCGGGAATTAGAGCGCGTCGGGAGTTTGGAGACCAAACCCCGATGAACGAAAGAGATTCCGTCGGGGAATCTCAGGGTCTATAATGACCGTTAGATGCGGAAACAAGACGGTAATTTAGGTTAGGATGTGGTTATGCTTTAGGATAAGTAGCGAGTAGATCTGGACGGTTAGAGTCCACCCGCGCAGATCTACGGCTGAGGTTCGATTCCGAACCCCCCTTGCCATTCTACCTTTAATGGGGGGGGGGGTCCGGAATTGGTCGCGCAACTCTCGAACGGTTGAGATTATTTCATCATGATCGACGGCGCTCAAGT
>SNQJ01S0008909.1:144757-159695 GCA_010110895.2 Picea sitchensis | reverse complement strand
CTCCCTGTCATGGCGACCCTCGTGTCACGCTCCCCTTTTGCCACCTGTATTATACCTAAACGCACGACGTGGCTTGTTCTCACTGGCGGTTCGTTACACCTGTAGAGGATTGATTCTACTGGCCCTTTTACTGACCTGGTAAGAACTCATCCCCATTGATCGGGCACGCAAATATTACTGTAGCGCCGAAGCGCGAATTACCAGAGACATTACGATCGAATTAAGTCGTGGACATGTCCCACGATCACAGGGAATGGGGTAGGGGAGAGATAGAGCCAGCTTATGCTGGGCCTCCTTGGTTATTTAGGAGTTCGAATCCGACAGAGGACCGGAAAAAGTTGATTTGGTTAGTGGGTGTGTTACACACAAGTTCTTAACCATTAGGTCCACTGAGGTTGTTAACCATAAGAATGTTTTTTTTTTTTTACAAAAACTAGGAGATATTATATTAATAAAAAATGGGCAGCCAAAGCTACTAAAAAAACATCATTTCAAAGTTTTTTAATTTCTAAAATTTGTATTATATATATATATATATATATATATAATGTTTAAATTTCAGCTTCAAATCCATTGTCCTTCATAGTCCTGCTACTAGCCTATATTTTCCTATGTCTACCCGGTCTTTGCCAAAATTTATTACAATCCCAAATTTTTGTGTATAACTACAATAAAAGATGCCTAGAATACATATAATCCTCTAATACATTAACTACCTAGCTGGTTTGCTTGACTTGGTTCTTCATCTTCCATTTCCACCTCCCGCGCTGGTTGATTCGAGACAAGTCGAGAGTACTCTGTTGCTAGAGAAGTCCCATTGTTGGATGGAGAATCCACAAGGACTAGGGGAGACTGTGACCGCTGGCGCTGTGATTGTTCCACTTGACTTCTAATGGCGTCCAATTCGTCATGTTGTTGATGCATGGCTTCATGTTGTTGAATAAGGATGTCAATAATTTGATTGACTCGGGCTAAAAGAGAGCGGTATTCTATCTGAATTTGTTGTACTTCATATTCCAGAGCGTCCAATGAGGAGGCCAGGTCCTAAACTGTAGAACGACGGTGAGACATTGCAACAAAGGTGGCGCCCAAGTTCAACTGGTGGAGATAGTGCGTCGCTCCTCCCCTATTCAACTTGCTTCCTTGTTTTACCAGAGAAATATTAGGTGCTTATTTTTTGAATTTGAGACTACAAACCCATCACTGCCCATGTACCAATTACCTAATGTCTGCAAACTTTGTAGTGCCCTATCATAAAATTCCCCCACTACAATCTAAGAGAGAAGTTGAAAATTATTTGTCGCCTATCAAGGCATCAACATTCCAGGAAGCAAATGAGATATGAATTCACCTCCCATGTGATGTATTTGTTGTGATACCTCCGAAGTTTCCCAAAAGGAGAAGTCTCAACATGTCCGTATGCCCCAAGGGCCAGTGGACGCATGCATGAAAACCTATTACCAAATGGATGTCGAAGTGTATCGGTACCACCATATCCATGAATTGAATGTATGAAGATGTGTCTTCCCAAAATAACATTATTGTGCCCACATGCAAACCAAGATCCCAGCTCTATGGAATGATTGCTCACGAGTGTGTAGAATGTTCGATCCCTACAACTAAATTTGAATCAATTGCATCAGTTTGTTCTTTTGATATATCCCACCTTGCACGAGCAACGATTGCACGAGGTTGATATAAGGAATGTAGCCATGAATTTGGATGTATGATCAAGAGGAACCCACTCTTCTATTACATCAAGGGGACCATGTGGACAGGACACCCGTGCGACATGCGTTACTTGAATTGTGGGCTTCATTAATTACGAGATTTTGTGTTGGGATAATCTCACATTGACGGATATAACCCCTTTTGTTAATGTTGTTGCTATGTTAGCCTGAGAGTCAGGCCAATGATTTTTCTCCCTTTTAACATGATAAAATGAAACTTGGGGGATGCTTGCAATTTCGAGTTTAATTTTTTTGATAATATTACTAAGGAGAGCATTAGGAGGAGCCCCTTTAATCAAGCTCTGAATAATGATCATTGAGTCCCCAAAAATGATTAATTGTTGCAAATGTAATCCCTTAGTTAATTGCACTCCCTTGAGTAAGGCATATTATTCTGCTTGATTATTAGTCGTTTGTCCCAAACCCCACGCATACATTATTTCTTGATTCTCCCTCGGGTTAAGGATGACCCTTCCCACACTTGCCACCCAAAAATGATAAAAATGTTAATCATAACTTGAAAATTAAATTATTATTAATATTAATATCAATTTTTTTATATTATATTATTAATAAAAAATTAATATTATATTATTAATAATATTGATATAAAAATATGATACTTTATTTTGCATAATAATCACTCTAAAATCTATCTTATTAATTATAATTTTTTTATAATAAAAAAAAAATAGGATTTTAATTATAATTCTTTATAATTAATAAAAAATTAAGATGTATGATGTAATATATGGTGAGTTGTTTCTGCTTAAGTAATTATTAAAATAAAATGCACTATAACCCATGAGGAATAACAAAATGGGGGCATGTGTGACTAGAGGAATAACAAAATGACAAAAAAGTAAATAGACATGAAAATGCTTTCACACATAGAGTGATATTGGGAAAAGGTAAAGAGATTCCATTCTTAATCATTATTATTTTCTTTTGCGTATGGTTTTTGGATCTCATCATGATAAAGGAGCTCACACTTTTAGAAAGTAGATCTTACCATTTGTAAAAGATGATTATTAAAGAAAAGGAAGGCATTTTAATAATACAATAGGTGTTAATCCCTTTCTTTATGCAAAGTTGCAGCGGATCTCATCATGATAAAGGAGCTCACACTTTTAGAAAGTAGATCTTACCATTTGTAAAAGATGATTATTAAAGAAAAGGAAGGCATTTTAATAATACAATAGGTGTTAATCCCTTTCTTTATGCAAAGTTGCAGCGACAACTAATAAAGAGGACGCACTTATATTGCACAAATTCTTTTATTTTTTTTAATTGAAGAGAGATTTCTAGAGATCTCATTGAAGGAAGAGTGATATGTGCATTACACTAGATTAGGTTTGGAGTAAGGAAAATAGTTTATTTTAATTATTTTTTTTATTTTTTATTGTGCTAGATTAGGTTTGGAGTAGAGTAAGGAAAATAGTTTATTTTAATTTTATTTTTTTGTTGTTGTTGTTGTTGTTGTGTTAGATTAGGTTTGGAGTAAGGAAAATAATTTTTTTTAATTTTTTTTTATTGAAATTGAAATTTTGATTTTGTTAGGATATTTAGACACTTAGGAGTTAGTTAAGATCTACTTGGTCTAATGTATCGTTAGGTAAAAATGTGTTTCTTAATGTGTTTCTTTAGTATGCATTTGTAATTAGGAAATCTGACGGTCACGATATGTTCCCAACATAGAGTGATCTGATGGTTCATATTCTCCTCGATCTTAACAGTCATTGATATGTGGCTTAACACCTGATTGGTCCATGATCTCTATTTAAAGAGCATGGAGGGTCATTTGTCGATGATCGATTGTGAGAAAATCTCTTGTAAAATCTCTTTGTAATCTTTTTTTTTTGCATTAATAAACTGCTCCAAGTGGTCGCATTGGTTGGGGTCGTGGATGTTTCCCCATAGGGGTGTTACCACGTCAAAACATCGGTGTGTTGATCTTTGATCTGGTTGTGTGAGTGGTTACTGAAGGTGTTCGTCCTCTGATGGAATATTTGTGTTGTCGAACATGGTATCAAAGCCTGTTTGAAGACCCGCTCCTGATGTAGATCAAGATCATGAAGCCGAGTTGCCTCATCTCAATTTTCTGTCATTTTCATACATTTATGGGTTGATAGGACTGTTCCATTGCGTCCAGAGCACTTGTTTCAGTTAGGAGCACTTTCCGTCTCACTCGAAAAGTTTTATGTTTTCCCAAGATATGGCCATTTCAGTCAAATACGAAGGTATAAAGTCT
Organism: Picea sitchensis; assembly: GCA_010110895.2. NCBI lineage: Eukaryota > Viridiplantae > Streptophyta > Pinopsida > Pinales > Pinaceae > Picea > Picea sitchensis. The sequence continues at coordinate 155,714 of SNQJ01S0008909.1, read as the reverse complement.
GAATACGCATTTTTTTAATTTTTACAGAGTATTAGTTTGGTTTTATTTCGCTTTTATATTATTTATTTCCGGGTTGTTACTCTTTTATATCTGTGTATGCTCTTTTCCCCGCGCCCTATGCAATCTCGGCAAATCAGAAACATATAGGAAAAGGTGCATCTTCCAGGTAAGCTAACCGAGATTTAACCCTTGTTGTCATCGAGAAGCAAAATTTTTGCACACTCTCCAAGCTCGTCAACAACAACAACAACCTCAATCCTCTTGCTAAACAATACAATATGTTTTGTTAGACCATTTGGTTAAAAGTTGTTTTATTAAGTAAGAGGTCTTGAGTTCAAGTCTCTCTTTTGTTATTTTTTTTTTTTTAAATTAATGCTCAAATTGTAAAGTGTATTTCAATTCAAGTATAAAAGTGAATCACTATAAGTAGCTTTCATATTTTATTTTAGAGTTATTTATTTTGCATGCAACTTTTCTTTTATAAAGTAACTTCATTGTAAAAGTGATCCTCACTTCTCTTTATAAAAGTGGGTCACTTCATAAAGCAACTTACACCACCACGTGGTCCTTTGGTTACTGGTTATGTCGTTTTTAAAAAGGGCATAACTTTCACATCCGAAGTCTGTTTTTAGTGTCGTTTTTTTTTAAACCGCACAATTTTTCGAGATCTTTCCATCCAGATCATTAGTTTCGGTTTTTGAATTCATATTATCTACAGATTTAATATGGCTTCTTCCAATAATATTTTGCTTACTAGCCCCAACTACTTCCAATGGAAATCTCATATGGAAGATTATTAAGAAGTAAAGGCTTGTACCGGATTACCTTGGGAAAGGAAAAAACACCCACTGACGATGATAAGAAAGTTAAATGGGCTAATAGGAGTGACGAATCACATGGACTAATCAGAATGTCCATCTCTCCTGATTTAAGGTTCCACCTTAAAGAAATTGATGACCCCGAAGAATCTTGGGAAAAGATTGAATCTGTGTTTGGTAAAGTCAATATTATTCGAGCACAGCAGTTAGAAAATCAAGTACTGACCTTAAAACCAAGTGATTTTTCTTGCCTTGGAAACTATCTATCTAAGTTTAAAACACTCAGAATTTTATGTGAAGAATGTGAGATAAAAATGGAGGAAGAGCGTTGCATCTATCTTATTCTTTCTAAGCTAGGTAGTGCATATTATGTGTTTGTATCTACCTTTTATGCCATGAGAGAGGCTCTAGGGAAAGATTATCAAAAACCCACTCTTGAGTCCTTTTGTGTTGCTTTGATTAGAGAGGAAGATAAGTTTGTACAACTTGGAGTGATCAGCACTGCAGGTACCTCCAATAAAGTCTTAGTTACCCAACAGAAATATAAACCCAAGTATCCCAAGAAGCAACATCCTCGCTACAACAACAAACAACATAAGGGTTCCAAACCCGCTCAAACAGCTTCAGCTCCTAATGGTGACAAAGGAGAAAAATATAAAAATAAGAATACGGACAAACATTGCAACTTTTGTGATAAAGATGGTCATGATGAGTCCAAATGTTTCAAGAATATGGCAGCTTTAGAAGCAGCGATGAAGAAACACAACATCAGTATTGATTCTACTTCTTCTTCTTCTTCTCATGGACATGCATTTTCCGCTTCTGGTTTCTCCTTCAATACAACTACTTCTTCTTCTGATGAGTGGCTTATTGATTCTAGAGCATCTTATCATATGGCTAAGGATAAAGACATATTTTCTGCTCTAAATGAATGTAACACCAAGAAAATATTTGTTGATGATGATAGATCTCTTAGTATTATAGTATTTGAAACAGTTCAAGTAGATAATGGTCATTTCAATGATGTATTATGTGTTCCAAGTCTTTCTTGTAACCTTCTATCAGTATATCAAATCACTCATTCAGGTGAAGGTAAAACCACAGAGTTTTCACCTCACCAAGTTGTAATCAAGGATCTAAAATATCCTAAGCATGTTCTTGCAACTGGAATTGTTGATGATATTACCAGGTTATACAAGTTTGATAACTTTGGATCATCATCTTTTTCATCAGTTTTTGTTGCTCATAGCGATGACTTAAGCAAACTTTGGCATGAGCGGTTTCCTCATCTAAACTATCACTCATTGCAGCAACTATGTAATCAAAAGATGGTGATTGGTCTTCCTCTTGTTTCATGCAGAGATGGTGTTTGTGTCGGTTGTGTTCTCGGCAAACATCATCGGGACAGTTTTGACAAACGTGCCTCTTGGCACGCCTTGGGCCCTTTGCAGGTTGTTCACAGTGATTTGTGCGGTCCACTTTCTTCTCCTTCTTTTTCTGGGTGAAAATATTTCTTAACTTTCATTGATGATTTTTCCAGACGTACTTGGGTTTACTTCTTAAAACTTAAGAGCGAATTTTTTGACAAGTTTTTGGCCTACAAGGCCCTTGTAGAAAAGAAATCTGGACATCAAATTCAAAATTTAAGAACAGATAATGGAGGCGAATATGTGAACAATAATTTTACAATTTACCGCACTACACAGGGCATCTAAATGCAACACACTATTCCATATACACCACAACAAAATGATGTTCCTAAGAGAAAGAACCGCACATTAAAAGAAATGGCTAATTGTATGTTCCAATCTAAGGGATTAAGTCTAAAGTATTGGGCGGAATCAATCAACTGTGCAAATTACATAGTCAATCGTACTCCCACAAAGGCTCTTAAAAATATAACATCGGAAGAAGCTTGGACTAAAATTAAACCAGATGCAAGTCACTTTCGTGTATTTGGCAGTATAGCATGGGCTCACATTCCTAATGAAAAAAGGAAAGCATTGCAGCCTAAAAGTGAGAAGTGTATATTTGTTGGTTATTTTGAATATGCCAAAGGTTATAAACTTCTTCAACCACATTGTAATGAAATTATTATTAGAAGAGATGTTAAATTTGATGAAAATCTCTTGGCCTGCGAGCCTAATTCGGCGATTGTGCCTTCTTCGACCTGCGAGCCATCTTTGGCGTTTGTGCCTTCTTATGTTCCTATTCTAGTTTCTTCTTCAGATGATGATAGTGAAGATGAAAATCCACCTCCGCCTGCTAACCTTCCTCCAAATGAGTCCTTTGAACCTAAACCAACACTAGTTCCATCGCTTCCTAGATGGGTCTGTTCAACATGAGAAACAGTTGGTGGTCTTGTCGGTGATCCTTCAGATCAGTGTTGAACACGTTCACAGTTCCAGGGAGCCTCTTCTCTTTTGGCTCAAGTTTCAGAGACTCATGATCCAAAGACATTTGCAGAAGTTTCAGGTCATCCAGATTGGGATACAACAATGAATGAAGAGTATCGTTCTTTATTGGAAAACGATACTTGGGATCTTGTACCTCTTCCAAAAGGAAGAAAACTTGTCAGATGTAAATGGGTCTACATAACTAAGTATGCATCAGATGGAAGTGTTGAAAGACACAAGGCTCGGTTAGTTGCCAAAGGATTTTCCCAAGTTGAAGGAATTGACTATAATGAAACCTTTGCCCCTATAGCCAAAATGAATTTCATCTGCCTTGTTCTTTCCCTTGTTGCCTCGCATAAATGGGAGGTACATCACATGGATGTTAAATCTGCCTTCTTGCATGGAGATTTGCAAGAAGAAATCTACATGGAACAACCTCCTAGCTATGTCCAAAATGATTATAGCCTTGTTTTTCGCCTTAAGAAATCTCTTTATGGTCTTAAGCAAGCTCCCCGAGCTTGGTATGCCAAAATGGAAAGATTTATTATTGATACTGGATTCTCTAGATGTCATTCTGATCCTAATGTCTACACCAAGAAAGTAGGAAGCCAACTCATAATCCTTGTCCTTTATGTTGATGACTGTATCCTTACTGGTAGTGACTCAAAACTTTTAAACCATGTGAAAATCAGCCTTAAGAAGAAATTTGAAATGACAGACTTAGGTTTTTTTCTCTATTTCCTTGGCCTCCAAGTTTTACAAACCAATGAAGGAATTTTTCTTTCCTATTCTAAGTATGCATGTGATCTTCTTCGTCGCTTTCACATGGATGATTGTAAACTAGCCCCTTCTGCCTTCTAGTCTGGAGTCAAGATTACTGCCACATGTACTTCTCCTAAATTTTTTGCCACCATGTATCGTCAGATAGTTGGTAGCCTCTTATACTTAACTCATACCAGTCCTGATCTTTCCTTTGTTGTTGGTCTTGTTTCCCGGTATATGCAAACACCCCATGAAAGCCATTGGAAAGCAGCTAAAAGGATACTTCAATATGTATGTGGTACAGTTCAGTTCAGGATACATTACAGTTCAGGGGGGACTCCTTTATTGGTTGGTTTCACTGATTTAGATTGGGTCGGTGACCCTGATGATCAAAAGTCTACTGCAGGTTATGTTTTCAGCCTTGGTTCAGGACCTGTCACTTGGGCCTGTAAGAAGCAACAGGCTATTGCACTTTATTAGCAGAAGTAGAGTACCGAGCAATGGTAAATGCAAGTCAGGAAGCCTTCTGGCTTCGACGGATCCTTTCATAGTTTGGATTCGAGCAGTAGCATCCGACCAGCCTTTGGTGTGACAATCAAAGTACCATCAAGCTCGCCAAAGACCCAGTTCAACATCAGCGCAGCAAGCACGTCGAGCTACACATGCACTTCATCAGAAATCTCATTCATGATCAAGGTATTGAAGTGCTCTTTTTCCCTACAGAAGATCAAGTGGCAGACATTTTCACAAAGTGTTAGGAGTCCAGGAAGTTGGATCTTGAAGACATTTCAAATGAAGGCAAAGAATTATGTGTTGGTATTGGCAAAAAGGAAGATAGTGAAGATATTTCAAATGAAGGTAAAAAACTCTCAAAAACCCTTGATTGCAATGATGATGATGATGAATTTTTCTCTACAAGTGAAGAAGAAGATATAGAAACAATTTTTGTAAAGTTTGATGGTAATTATCCCATGAAAAGAATAGAAGAAAATCTATTAAAACTTCAAAAGGAAGTTGAAGAAGGTTTACATAGATATAGAAGTGATCAATTTTATACACAGTATAACTATCTTTCAGATAACACTAAGAAGTTTCTTAGGAGGATTCAAAGGCACATCTTGAATTTAAAAGAAATGATTAAGGAACAAGAAGAGAGCAATAAGGCTCAATTAGAAGAAAAGGAAGAAGAAATCACAAGACTAAAGAATGGAAAAGAAGATATGAATGTAGATGATGAGATTAGCAAAAGTTTTGAAATCATTGTCCATCTCAAGATCCAAATTGAAGAAGCCAAAAGAATAGAAGAATTATTGAAGAATCAAATAAATGAAAAGGAAAAGTCATGTTGTAAGTTAGAAGATAAAATTGTTGATCTTATAAAGAAGGTGGAAAAGTCAAACAAATTCTTGAATAGCTCACGAATCTTGGATGAGATCTTGGAAAGTCAAAGATCATCATGTGATAAATCAGGTCTTGGATACAAAGGATAAGATACACATGCTGAAGCAATCACCTCAAAGAAGCATGAGGTAAGTCCATCAAAGAAGGAAGACAATAGTGCCAAGCAACCATCTACACAAGGCAAAGAAAATTTCAAAAGAACAAAGTAAGGAAGACATCAAGAAGTTATTTTTGGGACACCAAAGCAAAGGTATGAAAGTATTTTTCATGGGCATTGTTATTCATGCAATGGATATGGTCACAAATCGTTTGAATGTAAATCTTATGAAAGGAGATATAATGGAAGATTCTATAACACCACAAGGTGTTGGAGATGTGACCAAGTAGGACACATTGTTGTTCACTGTAACTCCATGAGATGCTACAGCTGTAGTGGATTTGTCCACAAATCCCAGGAGTGTTGGAACACAAGAAGAATATCCATGATGAGGACTTCACATAGCATGGCTAGAAGAAGGATTGAAGTAAGAAAGGGAGACATCTTTGAAAAGATGGATGCTCAGAGCTCAAGTTATGAGGAGAAGGGTCATCTACAGAAGTGGTGAAGAAGACAGAGCAGCCAGAACATGATGAAAGACTGAAGGGAATCTCAAGTAAGTCATATATTGAGGCATACACGGGTGACAGTGGTGACAATCACGTACATACGTTGGCTGACCTTGAATAGGTCGCGTACATACGTGCTCTGTTGTGCAGTAGGCCACATATATGAATGTTATCTCAAACATGTATAAACATCTAGTATACTATAGCAATCATGTCACTACTGAATCCAAAGAGTATTTCTCACTCCATCAACCAAATCATCCAAACTGAATCATATCATAGAATTCATACCAAGAATTCCCTAAGCATTCACAACATATCAAAAAATGGTATCCATCAAGATAATAATATAACCATACCAGTGTCTCAGTGATAGATCTGAGGCCATAGAATGCAGATCTGGAACCTGTCTAATCATCCAAGAGCTTGGCACCAGCTCAAACACAAGTCTTCACCATTCTATCCACCATACGCTCCTTGTCCTCATACAGCCCGCGTACATACTCACCCTATACACAGCCAGCCCGCGTATACCTCAATGTATACGCACCCTATACACAGACAACCCTCGTATGCATCAGAAACTAGGGTTTCTGAAGTTCTGAGAGTTTTGTTGAAATATCTCCGATATTGTCAACTTTAATGCATACATGAGATCCTCCTCATGATCTATTTCTCAGAATAGATATTCAATCATGCTCAATAGATCCATATCAAAGATGCTCTCACAAGAAGATTTCCATCAATACTCCACAAGATAATCTCACAAGAAACTCTTCATTTGATCCACAAAAAGGATAATCTGCAAGAGACCATAGCCATCTTATTTATACTTTCATCCTCTAGGTCACTTAACCCATTTTTAGGTCACTTAACCCATTTCTAGTTCACTTAACCTATTTTCCTTATTTTAGGGTCAACCATTTTCCATAAATAGAAAGTTCTCCAATACATTATCATTTAAATAATCTTTCTTGATTTTGTCACTTTTCTTTATTATTTAAATAATCCATCTTGACTTTGTCACTTTACTTTATCATTTAAATAATGATTTCTTCTTTTAGGGCACTTTGACTTCTTTGACCATTTGGGGCTTCAAGCCAACACATGGGGATCCTTCAACTTCGTAGGGCCATAAATCTCAAACCGTGAGGAGTTATGTGACATTCCACATACCACCGGAAATGGCATGACAAGCACTATCCATATAGGATAGTTTCAGTAACAACTTCATTGATCTTCATCTCATTATTCCACAGAAAAACATGGGTCTTCCCAACCATAAAGCATCTTCCCGTGAGGGATTTCACCATAAGGGGACCACTTTGGAGTTCATCCATTTGTGCACCTTATCAATCATGATAAGACAATAATGAGTCATCTTATGCATCATGTATCAATGACAACTCATTGATCCATCTTCATCAATTGGTTTCCACTTGACATTTATCATTTTCATCAAGGACAATACATATACATCAATCAATCAATCCTTTAGCATCAATCAAACAATCAATCACTTGACATCAATCAATCAAACCATTGGCATCAATGACAAAACCATGGGCATAAATGACAACATGATCCAACAATATCCCCCTTTGGCATTGATGGCAATACCAACATTGATGTCAACATCAATTACCAATTATTGATGTCAAACATGTAGAGAAGGCATGCTCTACATCAATAGTCAATGTGACTATCTCTCTTCATCAATAAACATCAATCACATCAATGTGATTAACTCTCTCGCTTTGACATCAATGGCAAAGGGTCATTCTCCGGGTTTGCTCCCCCTGTCTTGTTGTCGATGAATAATCTATCCTCTTTTGAACAAGGGATATCAATCTGATGTAATGCTGAAAATACATTTCTCATGCTCCCTCTATGACCATCGCTCCCCCTGGAATTATGCTTATGTGCTCTTTCTTCAAATATAGGGCTCTTTTCTAGGTATGCATCAGATAAATATCTCCTCCTAGAATCATGGGAAGAAGAATGACTCCCCCTATGGGTATGTCTCTCCCTATCTTCTCTGCAATATCAACAATATGTTACCATATAATGATCCTTGGAGCTGTCCATATATCAACCTTGTGCCATACCATACATCATGAAGCAAAATATTAACCAAATACGTCATATGCCAAAATGTGTGCTCATCATGCATAACACCTCTGTTCAACAACCATGTACATCAACTACAAGTCTCAATATGTAGCCCAACCACATCCAAAATGCATGCACCATGATATCCAACATGATCCCACAATCATATGCTACCAATAGTACATCATAGGATATATCAATGAAACTTCAATTATGTATCAGCCATGTACCCCATCATTCAATAGATGAGAATTTGATCAGCATCAATCCATACTCATGGGTTAGTGCCATGCACCCAAGATTTATTTTATATCATAACCTTGCATGATCTAACATAGAACCATGAAAACCTGTAGCAAACAGTGTCAGAACCTGCAATAAACAATGTTAGACCCTGCAACACAAATTTATACCATCTCATCAAGTTGCAACTCATGTGCATTGCCTTTTTCCGAAGGCTTTATCACATATACACGGTCTGCTGCACAACAGAGGGCGTATGTATGCGACCTATTCAAGGTCAGCCAGCGTGTGTACACGACTGTCACCATTGTCACCTTTGTATGCCTCAGTAGATGACTTACTTGAGCTTCCCTTCAGTCTTTCATCATGTTCTATTTTATCTGTCTTCTTCACCCACTTTTGTAGATGGCCCTTCTCCTCAGAACTTGAGCTCTGAGCATCCATATTTTCAAAGATGTCTCCCTTTCTTACTTCATTCCTTCTTCTAGCCATGCTATGTGAAGTCCTCATCATGGATATTATTATTGTGTTCCATCACTCCTGGGATTTGTGGCCAAATCCAGTACAGCTATAGCATCTCACGGAGTTACAGTGAACAGCAATGTGTCCTACTTGGTCACATCTCCAACACCTTATGGTGGTATAGAATCTTCCATTATATTTCCTTTCATAAGATTTACATTCAAAAGGCTTGTGACCATATCCATTACATGAATAACAATGCCCGTGAAAAATACTTTCATACCTTTGCTTTGGTGTCCCAAAAATAGCTTCTTGATGTCTTCCTTGCTTTGTTCTTTTGAAATTTTCTTTGCCTTGTGTAGATGGTTGCTTTGCACTATTTTCTTCCTTCTTTGATGGACTTACCTCATGCTTCTTTGAGGTGCTTGCTTCAGCATGTGTATCTCCTCTTTTGTATCCAAGACCTGATTTATCACATGATGATCTTTGACTTTCCAAGATCTCATCCAAGATTCGTGAGCTATTCAAGAATTTGTTTGACTTTTCCACCTTCTTTATAAGATCAACAATTTTAGCTTCTAACTTACAACATCACTCTTCCTTTTCATTTATTTGATTCTTCCATAATTCTTCTATTATTTTGGCTTCTTCAATTTGGATCTTGAGATGGACAATGATTTCAAAACTTTTGCTAATCTCATCATCTACATTCATATCTTCTTTTCCATTCTTTAACCTTGTGAGTTCTTCTTCCTTTTCTTCTAATTGAGCCTTATTGCTCTCTTCTTGTTCCTTGATCATTTATCTTAACTTCAAGATGTGCCTTTGACTCCTCCTAAGAAACTTCTTAGTGTTATCCGAAAGATAGTTATAGTGTGTATAAAAATGATCACTTCTATATCTATATAAACCTTCTTCAACTTCCTTTTGAAGTTTTAATAGATTTTCTTCTATTATTTTCATGGGATAATTACCATCAAACTTTACACAAACTGTTTCTATATCTTCTTCTTCACTTGTAGAGAAAAATTCATCATCATCATCATTGCAATCAAGGGTTTTTGAGAGTTCCTTACCTTCATTTGAAATATCTTCACTATCTTCCTTTTTGCCAATACCAACACATAATTCATTGCCTTCATTTGAAATGTCTTCAAGATCTTCCTTTGTGCTATCATCACTTGATTCTTTATCTTCACTTGAAATGTTTTCAAAATAACATTTAGAAATAATGCATTCAAGAGTTTTTTACGATTCTTTACCTTTGATGATCATGATGGAGTGGTCTTCAATTTCTTCCTTCACCTTCTTTCTTTGATATGTCTCCTCTATCTTTAGCCATAGATCCTTGGTGTAACACCCTGTTTTCCCCCAGTCTGTAAAAATAACTATATTGGTGTAATGATCCCAAGCCATTATGCAAGGATCATCACAGTTTTGGTGTCTTTTTAAAACTTTTTTCTGAGTGACGTATTTCGTCAAACACTTTGTTGATCTACTTTTTAGATGTGTTTGTATGTGTGTATGCAGCAAATAACAGAAAGAGATAACCATGGAACATACCTCAACCATATGCAATAAGACAGACAAGCCAAAACATCTCAATTCTTCTTTATTCATAAAATAGAGAAACCTGCTACAATGAAGATGTTGATCTAGAATGCTCAACAGATGGCCAAGAAGATAGACAATAGATAAGAGATGCTACAAAATGCTCTCGCTAATACAAAGATGCTTCCAAAGGCTGAATAAGAAATGAAGATCAATACAAGCAGATCTGAATGCCAAACTCTCCAGCTGAAGAATGCCACACTCCAATAGAAGGCTGAAACCCTCAATAACTCGGCCCTGCTGCCAAAAGTGTCCAATCACCCTACGAAATATGTCAACTGATAGATCGGGTGATGGGAAGAACAACCCAGGTGATCGAATCTCCAAGATCCCTCTCAATCTCTGTAGATCTGAAATCCCCCACTGAATGGTGCACCCCACTGGATGACTTAAGCCCTAGATAATTCGGCCCTGCTGAAGGAGGCCTCCAAATGCTCTGAAACTCTCCAAAAATATAGATCGGGACACTGCAAGTCACTAGGTGAAGTCTCAGGGTCAGATCTGAAGTGTAACCCCTCCAAACGGACTAGATCTGGATCTCAAAAA
>SNQJ01S0008909.1:119897-139545 GCA_010110895.2 Picea sitchensis | reverse complement strand
CCACAAAACTGCCTTCAGGACGAGATATGGTCACTATGAGTTTGTGGTAGTACCATTTGGATTAACCAATGCCCCTGCCACTTTTATGTGCTTGATGAACAATGTGCTCAGCAAATTCCTAGACAAATTTGTATTGGTTTTTACTGACGATATATTAATTTACTCCAAGAATAGAGAGGAACATGAGGAACACCTTAGGCTTGTACTTCAAGTGTTAAGAGAACATCATCTCTATGCCAAATTTAGCAAGTATGACTTTTTCCAGAAGCAAATACATTACTTGGGCCATGTCCTATCTAAAGAAGGAGTAACAGTAGACCCTGACAAGATCAGGTCTAACATGGAATGGCCTACCCCTAAGGACGTTTCGGATATCAGATCCTTTATGGGCTTAGCAGGATACTGTAGGAGATTTATAAAAGGATTCTCCAAGATTGGTTGTCCAATCACTGCCCTCCAGAAGAAGGGGGCTAAATTCACATGGACACAAAAATGTGAATTATGCAAGGAGGATTCCTTATGCAAGGAGGAAGTGTGGTCTGCTATGAATCCCGAAAATTTAATGAGCACAAAGTCAACTATGTGACCCATGATTTAGAGCTGGCCGCCATAGTGCACGCCTTAAAAATGTGGAGGCATTACCTCCTGGGAAGGAAATTTGTACTTATGACATACCACTGTGGATTGTGATATTTGTTTGACCAACCAAAGCTCAATGCCAGACAAGCTAGGTGGATGGCCCTCCTTAGCAAGTTTGATTTTGAAATCAAACATATTGAAGGAAAGGAAAATAAGGTGGTCGATGCCCTTAACAGAAGTATGAAAACAATTCACCTGGCAGCGGTGAGCACCTGCGAGGCGGATGTCAAGGAAAGAGTCAGGAATGCACAAGAAACAGACACATTCTTCAAGACCGTGACCTCGTACCTGGAGAAAGAACCCACAGGGATAAAGTATGAAGGCTACCAGATAATAGATGGAGGTCTGCTAACTTACAAAAACAAATTGTATATTCCAGATTGTGACGACTTGAAGAGGTTCATAATGGATGAACTACATAAAAGACCCTATACTGGTCACCCAGGATACCAGAAGATGATCACGGCCACTAGGAAACAATTCTATTGGCCTGGATTGAAGAAATACATAGCTAAATACTTAGCCAAATGCATAGAGTGCCAATAGGTTAAAGCAGAACACCGACACCCAGTAGGATTATTACAACCTCTACCAATCCCGGAATGGAAATGGGAAACCATATCCATGGATTTCATCACCGGATTACCAACCTCGACCAAACAGAATGACGCCATCATGGTAGTGGTGGATAAATTGAGCAAGTCCACTCATTTTGTCCCCGTCAAGTCAACTTGCAAGGCAATAGACATCGCCAACGTATTCATAAAGGAGATATGCAAACTACATGGTATCCCTAAAGAGATCGTGACTGACAGAGACACGAAATTTACTTCCACCTTTTGGAAATCCTTGATGGTTGGTCTGGAGACCAAATTACTGTTTAGCATAGCCTATCATCCTCAAACCGATAGACAGACGGAAAGAGTGAACCAAATATTGGAAGACATGCTAAGAATGCATGTAATGCATCAACCCAAGAAGTGGGAAGATTACCTGCCACTAGTGGAATTCGCCTACAACAACGGCTACCAAGAATCCCTGAAGACGTGTCCTTTTGAAGTCCTCTATGGTAGACCGTGCAACACTTCAGTCAATTGGAGTAACCCGTAAACAGAATTACTATTGGACCTGACATGCTGAAAGAAATGGAACAACAAGTGATTCAGATAAAACAGAACTTGAAGGTCGCTCAGAACGGACAGAAAAGTTACGCCGACCGAAAGAGAACTCCAAGAGAATTCAAGATGGGAGACCACTTATATCTCAGAGTTAGGCCCAGGAACAGTTCCCTGAGGATGGGAGCTTGTGCCAAGTTGGCACCTTGATATTGTGGACCCTTTGAATTTCTAGATAGAGTGGGACCTGTAGCCTATAGGCTAGCCCTCCCTCCCACAGTAAAAGCACATAATGTTTTCCATGTTCCATTATTGAAGAAATATGTACATGATTCTAATCATATAATTGACTGGTCTGTGATCCAGGTGGAACCGAAGGGAGAATTCCTACTAGAACCTCAATGCATACTGGATAGAAAGGAAACCCCGCTCAGAAACCAAACCATTGCACATGTCAAGGTGCAGTGGAAACATTTTGGCCCAGATGAGGCTACATGGGAAATGGAAGATGCCATGAAACAGGAATACCCGATTTTGTTTACTTCTGTACATACCTGTCATATTGATAGATAGAACATCAAGGACAATGTTCCTTTAAGGGGGAGTGAATTGTAACACCCTATTTTCCCCCAGTCTGTAAAAATAACTATATTGGCCAAGAACTATGGCAAACTCAAAGATGTGAATGTTTGATTTGACAGACCTTTGTATAAAAGGTCAATGAATGTAAATTATATCATGAATATGTGTCGCATGATTGTTGGGAGGGGGATGTGCTGAAAGAGACCACGATGGCTGATGAGAGGTGGTGGAAGGGGCCGGGAATGGCTGCGTTAACTTCCACCGAACCGAAACTGTATTGATTTTGTACGTGCTCGGAAAACCAAAGCTCACTCTCTGACCCCGGAATGAATTACCCGTCGGGGTGGTAGGTGGGGAGGCTCCTCAAGAGTAAATGAGGGGATGGGGGCGAACCGCCCATCTGTAGAAGCTCTCAGACCTGACCACGGACAGGGAAATTCGTGCCACACACAATCTTGCAGGGAAAAAAAAGGCAAGAGAGGAAGTGTGGTAGGGGGGGAAGGGAGAGCGCACGCGACAGGAATCGCGAAAGGAGAAACAGAGGAACTCTGAAAATATAGAGAGTCATGAACAGAGGAGAAGGGGAGTAACCTTTGTCCTTAACTTTCGTTGAGCTGGAAGCAGGAGACTGAGTCTCAAAGCATCGTGGTCTAGCTCGGGGGTGGCTAGTGGTAAATCCGATTGGAATCATTGAGCCTACGGTTGGGTGGAAATGAGCACCCCTCTCAACATTTGCATCACGTCCGAAATTTTTGATAAGTGTTATGTCTTGCATTTGGAATTGAATGTCACAATCGCATGCTCATTTTTATACGCTCTTAAATAGTTTCTGTATCAAAGTGTTTACCTTGTGCTTTGATTGGAAATGATGGATGCATGCTTATATTGATATAACTACAAATCGGTTAATGTATAGAATGTATAAGTTCAGGATACGAGTCCATTCCCCTACGGATTGACCCATCTAACTTGACTCGTGCTATGCCCTGGTTTATCCTCTCGAAGGCACCCTTTTTTGAGAAAGTTCCCTCGCATTCCAGAGTTGGAGTGAGCCCCTTCCAAAGACTACCATTGTAGTAAATTCGCGAGTTTACCTTGCCCCTGTCGCGAAGTGAATTGATTTCGGTGTTTCGGCACCCGGGAAACCCAAGGGTATGAACCCCTCATCTTTGCAAGTTGCGAAATCCCAGTATGTGAAACCCTGAAGCGGTGTAGTGTGAATTGATTTCGGTGTTTCGGCACCCGGGAAACCCAAGAGTATGAACCCCTCGTCTTCGCAAGTTGTGAAATCCTGGTACGCGAAATCCCGGTATGTGAAATCCCGAAGCGGTGTAGTGTGAATTGATTTCGGCGTTTCAGCACCCGGGAAACCCAAGGGTATGAACCCCATGTCTTCGCAAGTTGTGAAATCCCGGTACGCAAAATCTCGGTATGTGAAATCCCGAAGCAGTGTAGTGTGAATTGATTTCGGCGTTTCAGCACCCGGGAAACCCAAGGGTATGAACCCCTCATCTTCGCAAGTTGCAAAATCCCGGTAGGTGAAATCCCGGTATGTGAAATCCCGAAGCGGTGTAGTGTGAATTGATTTCGGCGTTTCGGCACCCGAGGAAACCCAAGGGTATGAACCCCTCGTCTTCGCAAGTTGCGAAATCCCGGTACGCGAAAATCTCGGTATGTGAAATCCCGAAGCGGTGTAGTGTGAATTGATTTTGGCGTTTCGGCACCCGGGAAGCCCAAGGGTCCTCGTCTTCGCAAGTTGTGAAATCCCGGTACGCGAAATCCCCAAGCGGTGTAGTGTGAATTGATTTCAGCGTTTCGGCACCCCGGAAACCCAAGGGTATGAACCCCTCGTCTTCGCAAGTTGCAAAATCCTGGTACGCTGAATCTCGGTATGTGAAACTCCGAGTTGGCTTAGTGTGAATAGAATTTCGGGTTTCGGGATTTGAAGAGTCGAAGAACTCGACTCTCTTGCATTTCGAACTCCCGGTTTCCGAAGTCCCGATACGGCCAGGACCGTCGGATCAGGGTAGAGATTCGTAGCCGTCGATCTCGATGAAGGTACGATTTTGGGTTTCGGGGTTCAAGACTCGACTCTCGGGCATCGTTGAGTCGCGAAATGCGAAAGGTGCCTCTTGGCTTAGCCAGGGATCATAACCGACGATCACATGGAGGTGAAGCCTGCACTTGGTGCTGGAGTTATACACGACGGGTTTTCAATGAAAGAACCAATGGATTGGTTTATTTAAGGTCCCGATCGGAAGACCCAACCTACGCTAGGACCTCGTAGGAATTTGGGGACTCGGTCCCTCGATAAAGAAGGAGAAAGAAAAGGGCAAAAAATCTATTATGCCGTAGTGGGTGTGTGACACTTGGCGAAAGTGCATTGTCCCATGCTCTCTTTGATAGGGCTTGAGAGTCCACTAAGAATGGTCTGGAGAGCCAATGCATCATTCTTCTTTCCCTCCCTTTGAGCTGAAAATTTTGACTTTTTCTTCAATGGAACTGATCCACCAATGGCTGCCTTCCAAATTGTTGCTCCCATTGTCTTCAAATACACTCTCATATATATTCTCCAAGTAGAATAGTTTTCCTCATCAAGGAATTGTATTTCATCATCCATTTGTGTGTTTATGGATCTCCTTCAATCTTTTTAAGACTTGTAGTGAAGGCCCGCTCTAATACCAATTGTTGGACACGCCTACCACACTTAGAGGGAGGGGTGAATGAGTGTGGGGCTATTTTTCCCAAATCTTCCCTCTTGCACAAAACTTCTCAGTTAACATTCAACATTTATTCATTACCCTTTGTTGTCATTTATAACCAGTTAGATGTAAACATATATCAGCAATATATCAGCAACAAGTCATCACCACAAGGAACACAAGATGTATGTACAATTTTTATTTTTACTATGGACAACATTCCGGGGGTTTATCAGCAACAACTGAATAGAGTAACCCTCTACAAGAGCACCATCTCTATAATGCAAGACTTGGCTTACACCCTCAACACCAACTGAGATGAGGCAACAATCCTTAACATATATCAATCTGTCAACAGGTACGTGACCTATCAATAGTGCAGCTCGCGTGTGCACGCGCTCTGACTCACTACAACACGTGTATGTACGCATCTAGTGTATACAACAACCTGCGTATACCTTCTAAGTTGTTTAGGGTTTATCCTTCAATATCAACTTAGATCGTCTGCAACCAATATATCATTTTGTTCTATCTGACTGTCCAATCTGACCACCAGCCAGTCACAACATCTCCAAGCTCTCCAATAGTTTGCTCATGATCCACAATAGATCAATATGAATGTTATCTCAAACATGTATAAACATCTAGTATACTATAGAAATCATGTCACTATTGAATCCAAAGAGTATCGCTCACTCCATCAATCAAATCATCCAAACTGAATCATATCATAGAATTCATACCAAGAATGCCCTAAGCATTCACAACATATCAAACAATGGTATCCATCAAGATAATAATATAACCATACCAGTGTCTCAGTGATAGATCTGAGGCCATAGAATGCAGATCTGGAACCTTTCTAATCATCCAAGAGCTTGGCACTAGCTCAAACACAATTCTCAACCATTATATCCACCATACATTCCCTGTCCTCATACATCCTGCGTGCATACTCACCCTATACACAGCCAGCCCGTGTATACCTCAATATATACGCACCATATACAAAGATAGCCCCCATATGCATCAGAAACTAGGGTTTCTTAAGTTCCGAGAATTTTGTCGTCAAGATCTCCGACATTGCCGAAACTTTGATGCGTCCATGACACCCTCCTCACAGTCTCCTTCTCAAAATAGATCTTCAATCATGCTCAAGAGATCCATACCAAAGCTGCTCTCACAAGAAGCTCTCCATTAATACTCCACAAGATAATCTCACAAGAAGCTCTTCATTTGATCCACAAAAAGGATAACTTGCAAGAGACCATAGCCATCTTATTTATACTTTCATCCTCTAAGTCACTTAACCCATTTCTAGGTCACTTAACCTATTTTCCTTATTTTAGGGTCAACCATTTTCCATAAATAGAAAGTTTTCCAATACATTATCATTTGAATAATCTTTCTTGATTTTGTCACTTTTCTTTATTATTTAAATAACCCATATTGACTTTGTCACTTTAATTTATCATTTAAATATTGATTTCTTCTTTTAGGGCACTTTGACTTCTTTGACCATTTGGGGCTTCAAGCCAACACATGGGGATCCTTCAACTTCATAGGGCCATAACTCTCAAACCGTGAGGAGTTATGTGACATTCCACATACCACCGGAAATGGCATGACAAGCACTATCCATATAGGATAGTTTCACCAACAACTTCATTGATCTTCATCTCATTATTCCACATACAAGCATAGGTCTTCCCAACCACAAAGCTTATTCCTGTGAGGGCTTTCACCATAAGGGAACCACTTTGGATTTCATCCATTTGTGCACCTTATCAATCATGAGAAGATAATAATGAGTCATCTTATGCATCATGTATCAATGACAACTCATTGATCCATCTTCATCAATTGGTTTCCACTTGACATCTATCATTTTCATCAAGGACAATACATATACATCAATCAATCAATCATTTGGAATCAATCAAACAATCAATCACTTGACATCAATCAAAGACATCAATCAAACAATCAATCACTTGACATCAATCAAATACATCAATCAATCAAACCATTGGCATCAATGAAAAAACCATGGGCATCAATGACAACATGATCCAACAATATCCCCCTTTGGCATTGATGGAAATACCAACATTGATGTCAACATCAATTACCAATTATTGATGTCAAACATATAGACAAGGCATGCTCTACATCAATATTCAATGTGACTATCTATCTTCATCAATAAACATCAATCACATCAATGTGATTAACTCTCCCGCTTTGACATCAATGGCAAAGGGTCATTCTCCTCTCGCGGTTGCTCCCCCTGTCTTGTTGTCGTTGAATAATCTCTCCCCTTTTGAACAAGGGATATCAATCTGATGTAATGCTAAAAATACATTTCTCATGCTCCCTCTATGACCATCGCTTCCCCTGGAATTATGCTTATGTGCTCTTTCTTCAAATATAGGGATCTTTTCTAGGTATGCATCTGATAAATATCTCCTCCTAGAATCATGGGAAGAAGAATGACTCCCCCTATGGGTATGAATTCCACATTCATTGGAGGCTACATATATGATAGAGAATTAAAACTATTTTAGAACTAAGGTGAAAACCAAACTATAAGTGATTTGTTATCAATATTCAAAACTAGAATGTCTATAAAGAAAAGAGAGAACTAAAACTATTTTAGAACCAAAGGTGAAAACCAAAACATAAGTGATTTGTTATCAATATTCAAAATTATAATGTCTATAAAGAAAAGATGGAAGGAGGGTACCTCTCCCTTATTGTAATCACTTAAATGCCACATACATGTTCCTTATTGACTAGCAAACACTCCTAAATGAGAAATATGTTTTTTTAATGTGCAAGCAATTGCCTCTTTAATAGCTGATTTTTTAGTTGCAATCGTAATATCTATTCATATGTTTTAATTCCATGATGACACATCACATAAATATTTTTTAATTAATCCATGATGCCAATGTTGATTAAGGTTGGTTGTCATTAATGTCAACCCTTGAAGGAAGCCCCGTAGCACAAAGGTTGGGTAATGGACCCAAGATTGTTTGATGTAAAGATTACTCATTATTGTCTTGTCATGGTTGATAATAAGTAGAAATGTATGAACTCCAAAGTGGTCCCCTTATGGTGAAATCCCTCACGGGAAGACGCTTTGCGGATTGAGTTATCCTAGAAGTATGGTTAGAGAACCCATGCTTATTTGTGGAATAATGATATGAACGCCAGTGAATTTGACAGTGAAACTATCTTAGATGGATAGTGTTTGTCATGCCATTTCCGGTGGTATGTGGAATGTCACATAACTCCTCACGATTAGAAAGTTATGACCATGAAAAGTTGGAGAACCCAGGTTTGGGTAATGGACCAAAATTTGTTTTATGGATAACTGTATGAGTTTTGATATATTTTCAAGTAATACTATTCTATATGGATAGTACATGTCATTCCATTTCTGGTGGTATGTGGAACGTCACATGACTCCTCACGGTTTGAGAGTTATGGCCTTACGAAGTTGGAGGACCCTCATATGTCATCTAGAAGCCCCAAAAGGTCAAAGTAGTAAAAGTAGTTTAAGAGATTTTAAAAGGTAAATAATAAAGTGAAGTGATGAGTGTACTATAATTCAAAGTGAATACAAAATAAATTAATTTAATAATAAATTTAATGGAGAAATTAGAAGTGAGTTAACCCTAAAATAAGGAAAGTGGGCAAAGTGACCTAGGAGATGTTTTTAAGGAAGCTACTTGGAGAGTATAAATAAGAGGCAAGGCTCTCTCATTTAAGACACGCTTGAGCATATTGAATACCTATAAGTGTCTGAGGTAAACAAAGGATATCTAATCCGAATTTCTGAGGAAAGTGAAGAAAAGAAGGCCAGAATTCAAGGAAGGATAAATTCTTATGATGATGTTTTCTAAGTTTCAGATCAATTCAACAAATATTTCGTGCGAGGCATGCTCTACAAGGTCACTCTCTAGAATAAGACAGAATTCAGCAAGGTGTTCCATTTTTGCCATAACTCCTTTTCTGATAGGTTCCAGGTAGTGACACCTGGAGGAATTGCATAAAACACACTGAAGAACATTGTGTATCAGTTTCAGATCTTTATTCATTACAGGTATGTGATCATATACACCAGGTCTATTACAGAGTTACAAATCATATTTGGATGATAAAATTGATGAGGACTTTTGGTTGAGGTACAAGTTGGGTACATGGTTGAGAGAAGTAGTTGATGATTTGGCACATACATGAGGTGTATAGTTGATAATGTTGGTACATATTGACGAGTCATAGTTGATGAGTACTTGACACATGATTGGTACATACTTGGTACATGGTTGGTTGCACTTGGTTATGGTACACGTTGATTACAGATTGTTTGGTACAGGTTGGTGCATGGTTGATGCATTTGTTTATGGTACAGGTTGAGGTACAGGTTGATGCATGGTTCAGGTTTATTGGTACATGTTTACAACGGTATATCTCACAGTGATAGTGTGATAGTGGTTCCATCATTCTACTTCTACTTAAGGGTGGTTGGACGGGGCAAGGACAGGTGGTTGTAGCCACCTTCCGGTTGTAGCCAGAGAACATAGGGGGTTGTAGCCTCCTTCTGGTTGTAGCTAGATAATTGGGGAGTTGGAGCTTCCCTCAGGTTGTAGCCTGAGAAACTACGGGGTTGGAGCCTCCTTCCAGTTGCAGCTGGAAAACAAAGGAATTTGGCGCTTCCAATGAATGTAATTCTTCAAGACATATAAAAAAA
This sequence comes from Picea sitchensis, assembly GCA_010110895.2. Classification (NCBI taxonomy): domain Eukaryota; kingdom Viridiplantae; phylum Streptophyta; class Pinopsida; order Pinales; family Pinaceae; genus Picea; species Picea sitchensis. The sequence continues at coordinate 129,748 of SNQJ01S0008909.1, read as the reverse complement.
GCATTCAGTGGTTTTCTCTCGCTTTGTGTTTTCACGTAAAACACTGGTGTACTATGTATGTGTATGCTTGTTCATTTGTTCATTGCTTATTTATTCTGCAGTTATTGGAAACAGTTTAACCACTAGAAGGAGATCGTGGATTATTCTGAGAATGGAGTACCAATGTTTGATGGTCAGAATGGTTTTAAGTATGAGATGTGGAGCATAAGGGCAAAAGTATTTTTACAGGCACAGGGACATTATATTTGGCTATCAGTTGTTACAGGATATGCTAGTTCAAAAAGGGCAAAGACTGCAGCTAAGAAGGAATTGAGGAAGAATAAAAAAATAGCAATGGATTTCATTTGGGAAGGATTACTTAATCCGGTAAGAGAAAAGGTTGGTAAATGTTCATCAGCAAAAGAACTTTCGGATAAGTTACATGACATATACTCTTCATCCATCGCAGATTCAGAAAATGCCAAAGAATATGCAGATACAGAAAAAGAAGAAATATGTTCATCATGTCAGACAGATTCAGAAGAGGAAGAGTATGAAGAAGCAAAAGTTGATTACAAAGAAAAATTGATCAGTGCAATTAAATATCTAAAGAAATAAAGAGAAAAAAAAACAAGTCATCCAAGAAATAATTGATTAACCAAAAGGAAAGTGTTCAAGGTTCTGAAAAGGATCAGTAGGTCATCAAGAATTTAAGAGTTCAACTAGAAGAGGCCAGAAGAATTGAAGAAACTCTAGAATATCAAAAGAAATGTTTAGAAGCCAACATAGCAGCAGAAAAGAGAGAAAAGATATTGATGGATCATCTCAAGGAAAGAACCAATGACTTAAACCAACTTGAGGAAGAGTTTGGTCAAGATGAGAAAAGACTGGAAGAAGAAATAATTACATTGAAAATCCAACTTGAAGAAGCAAAGAGAACAGAAGAGGTCATGAAGTCTCAGATAATGAAGAAAGAAAAAGAGGTTGAGAAGCTTGAAGAAGAAGTTGTCACATTAAGAAGTAAAATCGTCAAGATCAACAAGAACGTTGAAAAGACAGAAACATCCACATCAGTTATAGAGAATGAAGAGAAGCACTCTAGGTTGGTAGAAAAGAAGAATGAAGAAAATAGAAAGAGTTATGCAGAAGTACTCAAAGGAAGGAATCATGGTCAACCAAAATCTAAGAAAACTATTGAAGATACATCTTCAATAAGACCATCCATGTTCAGGCCACAAATAAGCTTCAATCATGATCATGATCAGTCAAGGAAAAAATTCAGAATGACTACGCCACAAAGAAGATCATTCACTCCGAGGTATGCAATTTTATTTTATGGTAATTGTTTTTATTGTACTAACTTTGGACATAAGGTTGCAGATTGCAGGGATTATAGAAGAAATGTTCAAGCAAGAAGTGCCTATGTGGTCGCACGTAACATTGAGTGTTACAAGTGTCATAATTATGGACACATAGCCAGTGATTATAGAAGCATGATTGATACTTCCATGAAAGAGAATACTAATATCAGATATAAGAAAGTATGGATAAGAAAACAGGAAGAACAGGTGAACAAAGACCAGGTACCAGAGATTGCAAGATTGGCAATAAAACGAGATGAAGAAAATTCTACAGAGAAAAAGAAAGATGTCAGATACAGAAAGATTTGGAAAATAACTGAAAGAAAAGAAGGACAGGTAAATAAGGAACAGGTTCAAGATATTGTACTTTTTGGCATTGTAGTGAAATATGAATTCACATATAGAAAGAAAGAAGTCAGAGCTCAGAGAGATAATGAATCTACCAATGAAGATGATGATGAATATGCCAACGAATACACATTAGAGTAGGAATTGTTTTGAGCCATCCGGCTTAGAGACTCCCAAGTAATATGAATATTAGACAGGGGAGTCTATGTGATCGTTGTGACAAACCAAAGAACCATCCTTCGAGAAGCTTGCAGAGTTTGAGAAGACATATTCAGAGAAATCAGTTAGCATAAGTACAGTTTGATAGATTAATCAAGACTTCGTGATAGTATAGTGATAAATGGGTCAGCATTATGGATAGTTGCGCAAGTAGAGTCCTTGACAGTATGGACAAGAGCATGGATTCATATATTGGTTCAGAGAGTGGTTCAGAGACAAAGAAACATTATCATAATGGATGATAATTACACAGGAAATGGCTCGAACAATGCTAATGGATTCCAAATTGACAGATATTTTTTGGACACATGTGGTGCATACATCAATTCACATTCAAAACAGAGTAATGCTCAGAAACAACAATGAAAAAACTCCCTACGAACTATGGAAAGGAAGCGTAGAAAACAACCTCTACATCAAGGTAACTCAAGGTAATATTTTATTAATTGAAGTTTATGTTGATTATATTGTTTTGGAAGTACTAATGACAGGTTAAGCCAGAAATTTGCAAAGTATATGTAGAATGAATTTGAAATGTCGTTACTTGGAGAACTATCATTCTTTTTGGGTCTTCATATGTGTCAAAGAAACCAAGGATTTTTTATTTCTCAAACCAAGTATATCAGAGAAATGTTAAAGAGGTTCAGAATGGAAGATTGCAAACCAGTTGCAAGTTGAGCAAAGATGATGATTTGAAGTCTACAGATCAGAGGCAATACAGGTCAATGATTGGCAGCCTACTATATGTGACAGCATCCAGACCAAATGTAATGCAGGCAGTTGGACATGTGGCACGATTTCAAGCAGCACCAAAGGAGTCACATATGTTAGCAGTGAAGAGGATTTTCAGATATCTCAAAGGAACAAAAGAGTTTGGATTATGGTATCCAAAAGGAAAGGATCTATCACTTATTTCCTACACAGATGCAGATTGGGCAGGTTGTATTGAAGACCGACGAAGCACCAGTGGAGCAGCGTTCTACTTGGGTGAGTGTTTAGTATCATGGCTAAGCAAAAAACAATCATCAATATCTTTATCTACAGTCGAGGCAAAGTATATTGCAGCAGCATCATGTTGTACACAGGTTCTTTGGATGAAACAAACTTTGACAGATATGCAGGTTGAGTATGATGAGCTCATTCCAATCTATTGTGATAATACAAGCGCCATCAGTATCTCGAAGAACCCGGTGATGCACTCCAAGATGAAGCACATTCCAATAAAGTATCACTTTCTATGGGAGCAAGTTGCAGAAAAGAACATCAAAGTTGAGTATGTGGGCACAAAAGAACAAGTGGTAGACATCTTCACAAAACCACTTCCACGGGAATCCTTTGAATATCTTCACCAGAGACTTGGAGTTATTTCTACTCCAAAATGAATGTTTTTTTAATGCTTATCTTATATGTCTTAGATTTACACGAGGAAACACCATAAGAGGACAATTCAGTCAGGGGGAGCAACCCCAAATGGAAAGATACATTTTCCATTGATGACAAAGGGGGAGAGATTTATCATATGCAGAGGACAGAGGCATGGTTCCAGGGGGAGCATGAGTGATATGATTTCAATATTGCATCAGAGTGTTGTCATCAATGCCAAAGGAGAAGATTGTTGATTAAGGTTGGTTGTCATTGATGTCAACCCTTGAAGGAATCCCTATAGCACAAAGATTGGGTAATGGAACCAAGATTGTTTGATATAAATATGACTCGTTATTGTCTTGTCATGGTTGATAATAAGTAGAAATGTATGAACTCCAAAGTGTTCCCCTTATGGTGAAAGCCCCCACGGGAAGACGTTTTGCGGATTGAATTATCCTAGAAGTATGTTTATAGAACCCATGCTTAATTATGGAATAATGAGATGAAAGCCAGTGAATTTTTCAGTGAAACTATCCTAGATGGATAGTTCTTGTCATGCCATTTCTGGTGGTATGTAGAACGTCACATAACTCCTCACAGTTAGAGAATTATGGCCATGAGAAGTTGGAGAACCCAAGTTTGTTTGATGGATAACGGTATGATTTTTGATATATTTTCAGGTAATATTATTCTATATGGATAGTACATGTCATTCCATTTCTGGTGGTATGTGGAACGTCACATAACTCCTCACGGTTTGAGAGTTATGGCCTTACGAAGTTGGAGGACCCTCATATGTCATCTAGNGAAAGTGGGCAAAGTGACCTAGAAGATGTTTTTAAGGAAGCTACTTGGAGAGTATAAATAAGAGGCAAGGCTCTCTCATTTAAGACACACTTGATCATATTGAATACCTATAGGTGTCTGAGGTAACCAAAGGATATCTAAGCCGAATTTCTGAGGAAAGTGAAGAAAAGAAGGCCGAAATTCAAGGAAGGATAAATTCTTATGATGATGTTTTCTAAGTTTCAGATCAATTCAACAAATATTTTGTGTGGGGCACGCTCTACAAGGTCGCTCTCTAGAATAAGACAAAATTCAGCAAGGTGTGTCATTTTTTCCATAACTCCTTTTCTGAGAGGTTCCAAGTAGTGACACCTGGGGGAATTGCATAAAACACACTGAAGAACATTGTGTATCAATTTCAGAGCTTTATTCATTACAGGTATGTGGTCATATACACCAGGTCTATTATAGAGTTACAAATCATATTTGGATGATGAAATTGATGAGGGCTTTTGGTTGAGGTACAAGTTGGGTACATGGTTGAGACAAGTAGTTGATGAGTTGGCACATACATGAGGTGTATAGTTGATGATGTTGGTACATATTGACGAGTCATAGTTGATGAGTACTTGACACATGATTGGTACATACTTGGTACATGGTTGGTTGCACTTGTTTATGGTACACGTTGATTACAGATTGTTTGGTACAGGTTGGTGCATGGTTGATGCACTTGTTTATGGTACAGGTTGATGCGTAGTTCGGGTTTATTGGTACATGTTTACAGCGTTATATCTCACAGTGATAGTGTGACATTGGTTCCATCATTCTACTTCTACTTCAGGGCGGTTGGATGGAGCAAGGACAGGTGGTTGTAGCCGGAGAACATAGGGGGTTGTAGCCTCCTTATGGTTGTAGCCAAAGAATTGGGGAGTTGGAGCTTCCCTCAGGTTGTAGCATGAGAAACTAGGGGGTTGGAGCCTCCTTCCAGTTGCAGCTGGAAAACAAAGGAAGTCAGTGCTTCCAATGAATGTAATTCTTCAAGACATATAAGAAAAAGCATTCAATGGTTTTCTCCCACTTTGGGTTTCCACATAAAACACTGGTGTATTGTGTATGTGTATGATTGTTCATTTGTTCATTGTTTATTTACTCTGCAGTTATTGGATGATAATGATACATTGATATAACACTTGGATTGTATGGTTAAAAATGATTAAATTTCTCTATTACCGATTCATCGCCCCCCGCTCAGTAATCCAACAGCCAACTCATAGAAATATGCTCACGAAAAAATAAAAAAAATATGACATTTGTAGGTAATCCAATGGAGAAAGTGAACATGTGAGGAAAAGTCTTTGTTTTAAGAGAGTTGATGGAGATAGTCAACATAAGAAGCCCAAGAGCTTGAAAAGAAGTTGGAGAAATTTGGTTACAAATTAGAGAGAGTTTCGATGCTTTGCGGAATACAATTTAGAACCTCATAAAAAGATGAAATGAAGGATATGTGTAAACAAGGGAACAACATAGGGGCATTAAAGGAATGCTAAATAACCACTAGGAAAAATACCCTCTTTGTAACTACTCATTTGTGGATTTGACATGAGAATTGTTATATTCACAGGGCATTTGCTAGATTTTTGCCAAAAAAGTGGTCTCTGGTTCACTAGTTTCATAGATCTGTGTCAGACAATCACATGTCAACCATATAACCTTTGGATCATGGGCCACAAGAAGAGCATAAAAAGGGGAAATAGTTTTTGACCTTATCAACCTTTTTGTGCCCCTCAAACAAAACTAAGAACATTGGAAATCTCAAAAAGGCATCTCTAAATAACCAAGGGATTAAACGCAAGCATGAATATCAAGAATGATCCAACTTCGGAAAAAATTGTTATTTGAAGAGCACAAAAAGGCTAAACATGGTCAAATAATCATCTAGGAAAAGAAACCAAGGGACCTCACCTAGGGACAAGACATTAAAATGGGTAAACCACATTCACATATCTAGGCCTAGACAAAGGGCAATAGAAAGAGTGACTACCAACACATGTAAAACAATCACAGAAAGTGGGAGGCCTCATGTCATCATCACATTCCCTGTATGGAAGCACTAAGTGTGAAATACATACATTACATATCGCTTACTTGGAAGGAATGAAGAGGATAATGTCAAGGTGATGCAGGAGCATCGTCAGCAAGTACACGTGGCAGGACAACTCAGGGCCTGAGGACCAATTCGGAGTCTCGAACACTAGCCAGTACTGCAAATCTTTTGAAGCTGATAGAAAACAATAAAAGGAAAGATCACGTGCGTATAGACGGAACGAGCACGTGTGACCTGGAAGTTAACCCTAGTCTCGATGTAACCACAATTAGGTAGCAGTTAGTTTGTTTTCTTTTGTATAAAGAGAGGTTTTGTATGCCCTAAAGAAGGGTTACAAGAGTTATGAGCAAGTAGGAATTTGTGAACAGTATTTGTTGCTTTGATTTTAGTTGTAACCATTTTCTTGATTTTGAATGAAGATAACAGAGGAAAATTGATCCAAATGTGTGAGACTGTTGTTGTTCGTAATTCTCTATTATTGTTGTTTGTTTCAAGAATGAATGAATCTTGCTACAAGTGTATGTAGCGTTGAAATGCTTGCATAAAATTTAAAATCGCTTTTCTTCGTGAGCCGGTGCGAGGTATGCACACAATCGCAAGGAGTGCGTTGACATAATATGTTTCGACTTGTAAAGCTCCGAAGAAATAGCGTAAGATTTCCTTTGCAAAAAGTGAAAAGTGACTGCTGCAAGGAGTGCACAATCGTCCACAAGAATCCAGATCTTGCGTAAGAATCTGCTACAAGGAGTGCATAGATCCATAATACAGTCTGCAAGGAGTGCGTTGACCGAGTCTTTCTCGACTCGTAAGCTCAGGAGGAACAGCATAAGGTTTCTTTGCAGGAAGTGTAAGCGACTGCCGCAAGGTGTGCACAGTCATCACAAGAACTCAATCTTGTGTAAAGATCTGTTGCAAAGAGTGCACATGTCTGGAATTCGACAAAGAGTCGAAGTGACTCTGTAAAGAAGTCGAAGGACAAGAACAGAGGAACGCCAGGAAGGCGAGAAAGAATTATTTTCAAGAATATTTGGATCTAAGTTTGACGAATTTCTCGGAAAAGTAAAAAGTGCTTGGGAGATCGAAATCTTTGAGGAGATCAAGCTCGAGAAGGATAGCACTTTCCAAGAAGTGCGAACGAGATCCAAGAAACGGACTTGCGGGAATGTTAAAAGTTGAAGCCTTTGAATATTTCAAAAATATTCTAAGTTAGAAGAAAGCGTAAGCTCAGGGGAAAAGATTTGGACCGTCCGATTAGCATCCGGACAACGAGGAATGAGCGCAAAGGAAAATATCTCAGCCGTTCGATATGAGTGCCAAAGAAAAGATCTCAGTCGTTTGATCTGAGCGCCAGAGAAAAGATCTCATTCGTTCGATCAGAGCGCAAAGAAAGGATCTCAGTTATCCGATCTGCGCGCAAAAGGATCCTAGACATCCGATCAAGGTAAAGTGCACTAACTATAAACCTTTGAAAGCGTACAGGAGAATCGGACTTACGAAGTTCTGAAATCATCGAAACCGTCCATCGTCAAGGAGGACACGTGGCGAGAGATCAGCATTTCACTCACTTGCAAAGTGGAAAGGTAAAAGGACAGAGTTGTGAGGATTCGTGAAGTGTGAACTCGCAAAAGGATCACAGTCGTTGATCGTTCTGAAATCATCGGAACCGTCCATCAAGACAGGACACGTAACGAGAGATCATCATTTCGTTGACTCGTGACTCAAAGAAGTCAAAGATAGAGTTATAAGAACTCGTGAATTGCGAAATCCCGATTTGATCACAGCCGTCGATTGAAGGAGGGAGTTGAACCGTAGATTTGTCCTAGTTGGAGGTTCGCAACTCGGGAAATCAAAATTAAGAGTTCTGGGAACTCGCGAACTCCGAAATCGCGAAGATTTGATCTGAGCCATCATATCACGGGGAGTTGTGAGTCATTGATCTAGTGCACATGAATTTCGGGATATCGGGGATCGGAGGAGAGAAGTGATCATCCTTCCAACTTCGCGAAACGCAAAGTCCCGATATGCGAAAAGGAGATCTAGACCGTTGGATCGCGGGGATTGTGGATCGTTGATCTGACAAACGAAACTCGCAAGTTCGGGTTTCGGGAGGATGAGCAAGCGAACTTCACGAGATGCGAAGTTGTGAAACGCGAAATCGCGAAACACTCGAAAGATTGGCCCACGGTCATAGTGAAGGGTCACATCGGCGAAGGAGAATAGAGGGGCTAGCATGCGCTAGGCTCCTGTCGGGATTTCGAAAGTCGGAAGAGTCGGGGTGACTCACACGCAAAGACCTGATACGTGAAGTCATGACGCGCCTTTCGATTAGGCAACTGGTCACAACCTTTGTCACGTAGAGGGAGGGGCTTAACCAGGAGAGCTAGTGCCTAAATACGTTGAAGCTTTAAAAGCGTTAAGGAGAAGCCCGCGGGTTCCATAGAACCTGTGCCTTAAGAAGAAGGGGTCTATTCAATGGATTGAAGGTTCTTGAGGGGCCGAAGAGTCAGTCAGACTCGGTTTCTTGATCGATCCTAGACCGGGAGGTCGCATAGCCCTTAGGAGAGAAGAGGGGTCTGCATCACAAGGTGCCATGTAGAAGAGAATCTCACAACCAAGGATACAAAAGACAAAGAAAATAAGGCAAGCAACAATAGAAGATGCAATGATGCATAAAGCTCATAAAAATCCCAAAGGAAAGTGTGGAACAATATTGTGCCCAGACTTAAGGAGGGAAATATGTCACATGGAAAGTTCAATCCTTTTAGTCCACCATGGAGATCCTCTCACCTAAACATCGTGACACAAGAAAAGAACCACAAAATCAACATGTAAGCATGTGATATCAAGGACAAAATAAATATAAAAGAAAGTCAACAAGCAACAAATGCATGACAAGCAAGTGATGTTGGGGGAGGAAGAAAACAAGTCTAACCATTATAGATGGAAAGGAAACTAAACTATTTAAACAAGAAAAGTCAAACCATTGCAAATAAAATAGTTGAACTACAAGAACAAAGAAGCTTTGAAAGGAGATAGTAACTAAATTATGCAAGTCAAGAAGAAAAGGGAAATAAACACGTATCCAAATGTTAGTGAAGTGACATAGGAATCGATGGATATGACAATTGGAAGTGTATGGCCTATATAAAAAACTGAGAAAAGTTAGGAACATAGTGATGAGAAAGAAGAAGTTCAATAACATAGTGCATGACAAACAAGAGCATAACAGAGTTGGACATGTGTCCCTACCTATAGCATTAGGGTGCCCCTTCATATATATAAAACATGATTAAAGACACTTTGGAAGATAAACTCACCTAGAGGAGGCAAGGTTGACCTATAAGACAATAAACAATATTAGTAGCTAGATGTAAGAGAAACACAATCGAAACCTACATGTAGCATGGATGCATGCTTCAAAAGCAAAGAACCTAAGTTAACTTGCCATTCACCCTAGCAAAGGAGTTTATTGTTGGTCTTGGCATGCTTCAAATTTAGTACAAGAGAGATCTGAGGCAAGTCTAGATGAGGGATACATGGTGTCCTCAATACAGGTATGGGTTAGGGATACCTAATGTATCAGGGTCTTAATGCACATAAATTATTAGGAGGCAACATAGGGCCCATGCACTTCGAAGATAAGACAACATCAAGAGGGAGAATCACCGTGTGATATGGGGAAGCTT